>CAEGAF010068108.1:0-23490 GCA_903067075.1 Micropoecilia bifurca | reverse complement strand
TATATATTTATTTATTTATTTTCTGATAACAGTTTTAACATTTTACTTTGTGATGTAACTACTATAAGGGTTAAGGATGAAAATCTGAAACACATAAAACTAGTGATTTTGATTTCAAGCACCGTCTCACCAGTACATTGATCAGACAATATCCTAAACATGAGGAGACCGAATGCAAAGACACTGAAAAAATGCTACAGGAGTTCAGGTTTTTGGGATAATTACTGCTGAAAACCAACAAGTATTTTTTTCCCTAAGATGGAAAACAAACCAGAGGTGTCTTTCCTGGTGGAGTATGTTTTCAAACCCAGGACCAATTAAAAAATGGCCTCTGTTTCCACGTGCCCTTGTTATCCGCATTTTCTGCTAAGATCTTCCTCTATTCTCCAAAAACTTGAGGCTGAGGTGCAGTTATTTGCAGTTACTTAGAGAGCAGCTTGCTTCCTCTCTGGGAGGTATTTTTTGTGTTTAAAAGCGAGGCTGTGGATAACTCTTTGAATTGGCTGCATTAGCCACAGACTCAGGGGAGAAGCAAACACTTTCAAGAATCCAAAGGCAGTTATTACCCAAGAAGTAAACTTCAACTTGATTTTTTTTCTGTGCTGCAGAGTGTCATGGATACACCGCTGTTAAAACCAACGAAGGAAATGTGTGACAGCAATGAGAAAATTCAACAGCTTTCACAATTAATTTGACTTAAATTGGCATCATTTGTATGTTTCTATTTGTAGAAACACATGCATATTTCCAGTCAAACCAGGACTTTGTATTTTGAATAAAATGTTGAATTTATTCTAAATAAAACACAATAATTCAACTTGTCTGTTTATTTGCTTCTACACTTTTCAGTAAAACTCACATGTTATTTGACAGAATTGAAGTTTTCTTGGACTCAGCTAAAATGCGCATGACACTTTATGTGAAATAGATGGGTAAAAATACACCTATTTCTGCATAAAGGATCATGTACTACTTTGGGTTTACAAAAAAGTAGAATCCTAGATATAGCTCATGTTTTTTATGTAAACTAAAAGCAACACACATTGAGTCTATAAATTTGCAAATACATCCCTGTAGGAACTTGTGGTGATTTACCATCATTTAACTGACTTGATCTGAAACAGATATATAAAGAATAGAAGAATTATGCAACATTGTAATATGTAATGACTCGTCTGTTTGGAAAATATTATATTTTATATAATAATATTAGTATTTCTCCATACCTTAAACCATTTTTGTTTCTATGTACTGCAGTCTGACTGCTGCTGCATCATTTAAGTGAGTGCTGAGAAAAGAAGCTCTGACAGTGTCAAACCAGCTGACAGAATGTCCTCTGAGGAAGCTTTTATGTGTGTGTCTTTGTGTGAAAGAGACGGGAAAGTGGGACAAATTGTGTAAGAAAAATCTTTGCTCACCATTTTAAAAGGTGAAAAACAGAATTAAAACTCATATATATTTAGACAAGAAATAAAAAGGCATATATATGTATATAATGTATAAAGTGTTCTTGGCGTTTCGGACAATTGTTCATTAACTGGAAGGGATTTTTTCTCATGCTTATGAGCAACATTTAAAAACAGTGTAAACCAAATGCCACAATATATTTTTGCCATGATTTTCTCATAGTTCAATCAGATTTTAACCAGCAATATTTCAGAATAAATTATTACTGACTAATATTTTTTTATTGTATCAGATAAAAAATTGTTTCAGTCAACTTTTCTTGTCCTCAAAATCATAATATTTACATATATAGTCTTTCTAAAGATGATGAAAGGATTTCAGTAATTTCTCACAATGTAAAATTGCGACATGAAGAAGAATGCTTCCTGTTAATGAACAACAACTTACCTTTTCCACAATAATCCCAGAGACATGACATTCTCTGTCAAAAAAAGAAAGATGGAATTAAATTAACACGCCTGTCTGCAACTTTCTGTCTTCCATAATCCTTGTGCAAAGCAAAAGAACATGTGATTTATTTCTGGAGCTTTCTCTGCTTGCTTACTGCTTAAGCTTTTCAAATGAACTAAACGTGCTTCACTGTGTCCACTGCTTGCTTTGATTTGCCACAGGTTTCTTCGCCTTTGAGGTTGTTCACCCATCTTTAAAATTCAGAATGACACTGAGCCTGACCAGTACTGGAGAAGCTCTTTCATTTTACTGTAAGTCCATTTTCGAGCACAAATTGAAAAACCCAAAATCCATTTCTGTCAGACTGAAGATTAACTAGCTGTGAATTTTATTTTATTTGTATTTTTTTTTACAACTAAATTAAAAGTAAATTATATTTATTTATAGAGACAAGAGCTTTAAGTGTAATTAGGTGCTCACTAGAAATGCACTCAAGCTCAAGGGTTATTAAAATAACAGAAAACTAAAGTTGTGATTTTGATGGATTTTTAATCATCTGTTGTTTGCTCTTAAATTGTTTTCTTGAGTTTTTCTCTCCACTGACTTGGTGGTGTTTCGTTGACCAGTTCCGATCAATAGACGGGTTCAGAGAACAACCTGAGAAGAGAATCAAGGTTCCTCCAGCTTGTTTCAAAATGTCCTCTGAGATTTAGAAACCTGGCAGTGAGGCATCCGTCTCTGTCCTCCTTTAAACACCATTCTGCCTTAACTGTCAGCGTCCTCTGCATAAATCTGGACAAAATGCAACACTCCATCTTTACTGAAGTAAACAAATTTTTAATGTTGATATTGCTAGACATAAATGTGCATTTGTGCATGAAACTGTTATTTTTCTATCCTCTGTTGGTCAGATATGAAAGCAAAAAAAGGTGCATGCCTGAAATCCTCACTGTATAACCAAGGGTGAAAGATGTTTTGTCCGTTTCGAAGGGATTCATTTCCACATGAAAAGAGAAGTTCTGTCCAATCCCTTTATACACGTCCGTTTAGTTTGCTGAGCACAATACCCAACTAACAAAAGGCAATAGCCTTTACGGTGCAAATATAATGCACTGCACACATACAGAGCGCACATCTATTGTTGCTTTTGCTTTTTAACAGACATTGGACAAGACGAGGCACAGCTCCGAACACATCAGGCTCGCTGTCTGACCCCTGGGGGACAAAATTCCTGCATACACAGAGTGAGTAACGGAGTGGATGCATAATTTGTCAATGCTGCTTTTTTTGTAATGTCCACAGGTCTCTCTGTCCCCATGGTGTGGCCCATCTGTTTTCGCTGCTGATGCCGTACATATGTAAAACACACAGAGTCGTGGAAAGGTGCAGTGTTTTACTCTTTAATGAATGCGATGCTCTGGGGCTTCAGTGGTGAAGTTTCTGGTTCATGTTTTGTGCATTCAGCCAGGCACCCCAAGAGCCAAAAACAACCTGGGAAGCAAATGTAGCAAATAACCGGGTCCTACGTTCTCAGAATGTTCTGACATTTAATTTTAGAGGCTAGGCCCGACTTTAATCTGTAAACCTACCAGAGGCACCGGACTGCAGGATGCATTAATCGAGCTCTATGTGTTCACACTGATAAAACAGCTTCCTGTTAGGAAGTAATCAATCTTTAACATGTTTGGGGGTTATTTGTTTGGTGTAAAGCATTTCTGGTATTGAATCGTTCCTGCTCTGTCTCACTCACTTTATAGGTATGAATTCTTGAAACACTCCTTTCATCGCGTCTTTGAATTCAAGTGCTGGAAGTGGCTGGCCTCCAATAGAGGGCACAGTTGACTGCATCAACATGGAGTGTGTGCGCCTTGCTGAAAGTCTTACAAGAGAGAAGGAAGTAATGCTGCACTGAGGATGGAAACTAAATTGATGTAAAATAACATCTGCATGAACAATGAATGTGAATATGTTGCTTAGTAACTAACTTACAGCCTCTTTGGATAGATCCCAAAAAAATATTAGTGAGCAGAGACATATTTTGTCTGCTAGTAAAAGAAAAATAGAAGACTATTGGCTGCAGAAGAATTCAGGTCCTTTTCATGTCCTTACTTTATTGCATGCCCTTGACTGAAGACTGAATGGCAGAGTGGAGATAGATTGTTGGGCAGTTGGCTTTTATGCAGATAATGCCATTTGATGGAGGCGAGTGTTTGATGTGCTGCGGGTGTAACAGAGGAATCAAGCGTCGGAGGGTAGGGCTGATTTTGCTTGGAGAAAAGCTGTCCTCACTGATAACTTCATCTCCGCATGTGGCCAGACGTGGGGTAAATTCAGGAAGGGGATTTAAAGGAAAAATGCCCCGTCAGAGCTGCAGTAGTTGGCCCCCTGTTGAGCTGCGGAGCCTGCAGACCATAGTTTGAAGGTCTGTGATCTGCCATTGCTATTGTTAGTCTTTCTCTCTTCTCTCTCCCTCAGAACCAAAACGACTCGGCCTCAAAATGCCTTTCTAGTGGGATTAGCGGACTGTTGCTTTTGTAATTAATGAAACTCTGCTTTCTGCACAGTATCCTCTAAATGCTATCATTTGAAGCCCATCAGATAGAGTCCCGTATGTTTTCGTCTGAGCCGTCTTGGTGTTAGGCCAGGCCAGAGAATGGCTGGGAGGCGTGTGGACTTATCTCTGCAGCTGAAGCTCATCAAGATGAAATTTTCACACTTTACAAAGTGCAGGAGAACTTCAAGCCTGTCTGCATTATCATCAACCCAACCGAGGCCCATTAGGGCATCGGAGTTTCCTCCTCTCATGCTGTTAAATGCTCCTGTGAGAAACAAGGAGGGAAAATCTAGACATGAAGAAGCATCTGAATTCATTTCAGTTTATTTGTGTATTAGTAATTAAATACGTTTATTTATATAATACATTCAAATACTGAACAAAGGGTTTTATACTGTTTTTAGGAAAACTAACAATAAATAAAAAGGCAAGAAAAATACTATTACTAATAATACAAAATAGCAAATTAACCCTTTGATTCCAGACAAACTGTTTTTGATACAATATACTTTATCAAACTGTATTCCTTCCTCAGAAACCTGCTGTATTGAGTAACATGTTACTCAATTTTAGCTCTAAAATGCAGCACAAAAATACTTTTTGAAATGGTGAAAGTGATGAATGCTGCTTTAGCCATGTCACTTATAATGCATATAAATGTTTTATTGTTGGTCATGATTATTACAAAAGCAACTTTCTTTGAATATGATACTGATTAGGGTTCAAAACTGGAGAAACCTAAGTAATTACATTTTTTGCTTTCTTTTATTAAAAGCAAGTGGATGATTATTATAAACAGTTACATTTTTGTTAATTCAAAATGTTCTTAAAAGTGTTTCATGTCTGATCCTTTCTAAGGTTTGGAGTGTCAGATTTCAGCCTAGAACTAAATGCGGGGATGGAAAGAGCCCATTTAACATCAAGGAGTGTGTTTCCTCAGAAGTGGACCAGCAACTGAAAAGATTCTGTCTTCTTTGAGTTGAAACATCGTCTGCAGGCAGGTAGAAGTTTATCCGTTGATCTGGGAGCTGTTGAAGGTGGGAGGAAATGACTGGAATCAGCTGTAGGTCTTATGATCAACAGAACCTTAAAATGAACTGAGAAATAACTGGGGAGTCGAAGCAAAGCGGCTCCGGCTGGAGGGATGAGTTCAGGACACAGCAGGATTTTGGACAAGCTGCAGACATGATAATTAAGACTGTGGCAGAATTATTTATAATAAGCAGGGCTTCAGTTTAAAGGATGAATATGTCTAAATTATGTTAAAAATGACATTTTTTGCAATATTTTTTTTTTTTGGCAAATATTTTACTTTTAAATCTGTGCAATGTGTCTGAACGTTTGTTCAGCAACCAGGCAATTCAAAGTTACAGGTCAGGATTACAGGTCTGAGTGTAATTAATCTATAGAATGCGTTTTGCGTAGTGAAATAAATGAATCTTTCAAAACTGTTCCAATTTATGACGTTTATTTTGTTTTCATTTTGTTGTTTTTTCACCTTTATTTTATTTCTACTTTAATTAATTTCACTTGTTCTAAATTGTTTTAATCATTATTTTTGTTCAGTTACTGCTGTTTTTAAAATACTTCTTAAAATAATATTTGTTTGACTGTAGCAAGCATAATGGCGACAGTGAAAATAAAAATGTCAACGGAGCACAGAAGAAAACAAAGCAGTGGACCAGGACTCCTTTCTATGTTAAAGATTTGAAAGGACCCAGAGTCCAGGACAGCTGTGGCTTCAGTTGATGGAGTTTAACTGCATATTTTGTGCTGTATCCATTGTACCGCTGATCAATGCTCTCCAGATGGTGGATGGACTGAAACAATATGAGTGGAGCTTTACCCAGAAGCGACATTTCAGTTTGAACAGTGGGGCTCAGGCTTCCTTGTTTATCTAACAGTTTAATTAACAGTAACCTTTAGCTGCTAAGAAATAACATTTATTTACATCAGTCTGGCTTCCCCCTTGTTTGACTGAAGGTAAGAAACTGCAGATTTGAGAGTTGGCCAATTAAGAGGCTGGGAGTCCTTACAGCTATAACTGTAAGCTTAATGAACAGCTTCTCTAAACAAAAGGAGGAGAAGATGCTGAGGGAGAGCAGCCAGGTGGCCTGATCACACTTAATCCACAGCTGCTGTTTGATTTTTATGTTTTTTCCGTTTAAGTAATTTTGGGTGTAATTGCATCAAATGGATGTTCCGGGTTGAGACGTCCTGTTAGTTTTCTCTTCATCAAGCTCCTCCTGGTGTTTACAGGTGCCACCGTTTGCTTGTTGCTCAGGCTGGAGGTCAGAGTTGACCCTCCTCTGTATTTACGGCCTGATAGGCAGAGAACAGGCTGAGGCTGAGGCTGAGGACGGGATGCGCAGCTTCCCAGCTGACAAGTGCATATCGGACAAAAGCGCAGCGGAGCTGGTGGCGAGCATCCGCATCCGCATCCGCATCCTTACCGAGTGAGGAAAGGATTTTTTTTTCTATCCTTTTTTTCCCCCCTTCTAAATTTCCTGCACAGCTGCTTGGCGACAGGAAATGTACATCGGCGTTATCTCCTGAGGGGGGAGGACGGAAGCATTGCTGGAACTACTGGCGGAGCTGATTCGCCGGGAGGACTGGGAAGATTTGGGAGCAGAAACACGTTTGTGTCGGACTGGCAGCTCCAGCTCTCCGCTCCGTCGCCACGACGTCCACAGCGCTGGACACAAAGTCTGTAGCTCCGAGTCGTGCACGTCGGTTTCCGGACTGAGAGGCGCTTTTTTTCTGTGCAAAAGAGAGAAGAATAAAGTCGTTGCCAAATCGCACACGCGGTTTATTTTGCGCGCTGCCGCCTGCAAGTTGTGAGCGAAGCGCAGCGCTGGAAGTTTATGCGCCTCGGACAAACACGCAGCAGCTCCGTACAGGTCAGTGATCCGTGTTATTATTTTAACACCATTCTACAAATCCATACAACAATAACTAAAAAAATATCACAATATATTTGTGCTGTAAACATGCCGGATTTGCTGTTCTGTAATATTCCGTATCGTTTGACAAGATGCAGAGCCGCAACCTGCTGGGATCCTTGTCCCATTTTCCATCTCCACGCTGATAAATACGAATTAGATTTATGTTCTTTGATTTTTATTTTTATTTTTATTTTTAAGCTGCCGAAGTCATCCTGTTTTAATGAGAACAAGATATTTCCTGATCTGCTCCGGTTTGGGGTTTGCTTTTTGATGTGAAGTTTAATAATGAAACGCAGAGTTTGTAAGGGTCAACCTCTTTGGTTTGGAAGCAGTGTCAGATTTTCATATTTTATAGATTGAGTGGGAATATTAAAAAAATGAAAAGACATTACACATGGTCATTTGATGGTTTGTATCATAATTAAGCCATCAATAATGATGAATGAGACCAACCTTCATCATATTCTCTTACCTTTTAAACCTGGGCTGACCCATTTAAAAAAAAGAAAATAAAAATGTATTGTGGTTAGAAAAATCAATCAGTCTCATATGTGATTCAACTTAACTAGTCAGTTAACTCTTAATTAAGAGGCATTTGACTTTTACATTCATCAGTCCATAGTTTGGGCTTTCAGCTCTAAGATCTGGTGAAAAATCCTAAAATGAACCGTCTGTAGGTTCTGTGAGAAGTCTTGAGATCCAAAGCTGCTCAGGTCTGAGATGAGCCTAATCAGTGAGCCAAACTCGGCCACATCTCCCGTATAAGAAACAATTGTGATCTTTTCTCTCAACTTAAAGATTTTTATTGCAATTACACAAGATACTTAAGATTTCTGGTCACTCCGCCTTGTCTTGTGGTTTTAAACATTGAATGGTGCTCAGATGGAGAGAAATGTTGATCTGATTGAACTCTGACTTGGATCAGGCTGAACACAATCTCCAAACACATGATGGCCCAGGAGGACAAGTATATCTGTTCAGCTAAATTGATTTATGGCTTTTGCTCCCAGTGTGACTGAGGAACTACAGCAGTTGAGGCCACTTTGTGTTTTATGCTCCATGTCTGACAACGACTGGAATCATAAACTAATGCAGAGCTTCACTACTTGGGGCGTGTGGTGAATTATGCCTGCTGAAAGGTTTGTTGCTCCTCCGTTCTCGCCAACCTCCCTGCAAATCATGACATGTACTTCTCCGAGGATGAAAAAATAAGTTTAGGAAGATGTGGCAAGTGTTTTATGAGACACAATAATACTCCCAGAGACAACAATCTGTCTCTTCTGGCACCCTGTAGGGGCACGACAGTCACATCTCCTGTACAGAGGCACTGATCATAACTGGAACTGGCCTCCTGTACAGCAACCAGGCTCCTATATGACTCTTTTCCTGCTGCCAGAGATCTGATAAATGACACATGTTGTGTTGACACATTCAGAAATACACCTGGATTCAGAAGGATGCCAGTTGCTCTCTGTCCGTCAACACGTTTAGCACAGCTGTAGAGAAAACCTGCTGGAGTTCAGTATTTATGGAGAGCGCCATAGTCTGGCAGATGGCTACGCATCGAGCACTGAGACATTTTCTGCTGTGACCTCTTATTGAGGCTTTAATCTAATTCCTCAGCTTTTAACGTCACTGCCTTTCAGTCAACTAATTGAAGCAGGTGACTTCATTTTCCTAGGAGAAATCCGGGAAGTTCTGTGGATGATTCTCTAATCCATGCTTTGAGTTTAAAATTGTGTACTTAATTCAGAAATATTAGAAGAATAACATTGCTTATTTCTTCGATAATTTCCTTTTTCATTATTCCTGTGGGGAATGTAATATTCTGTCTGATGATGCCAACTTGAATCCTGGCTTCACACAGTTTTTTAAAAAATTATTTTATAGAAAAGCAGTCAGGATGACTCGTCCTGTAACACCTGAGTGATGTGGAAGAACAGTCCGTGCTCAGACCTGCACATACAGTATCTCACTTTTTTTTTTCCCTTGCGGGTGCGGAGAGTGGCACAAGATGACCTCTGGGATTAAAACATTTGATATGCCAAACATCGTCGCCGAGTCGCCTGTTTCAACACGTCGGAGCAAACATGTGAAGGTTAATGCAGCCTGACAAACTACCACCAGTTCCCCAGGCTCGACGGATCGAGACACGTCATATTTACTTTACATAATTGCTGCCCTCTAATCTGTTACTATTAACACAAATCCTGCTTTGCTATTGTCTGTTGGACTCTCTGTCATCTACTTTTTCTGTCTCTTGATGCACTTTCCCTTCACTCCCGCGCGAGAGCAGAGCGGCATCATGATGAATAGTGGGAAAGTGCATGTATAGCAGGCCATGGTGCATTCTTTAGGTCGATTGGAGTTTAACGTAGCTGAGTTTAACATAACCGATGAAACCCCCATCAGCGAATAGACTGTCGTTTCCCGCTCGGAAGCCCTGCAGTCAGAGGATTACTTGAATTTAGCAGAGCGATGGCCCACCTGCAACAAAGTTTATCCTGTTTACAAAGCATCATGAAAGGAAAAGGTGGTGTGTGGGATTTGTGCAAGTTGCCAAATTATTGCTGAAAGTCACCCTTGGATTTTATAAGGGAGCGGATTGTGTGCTCTTGAAATGTGCTTAGAGAAGGGATATTTAGTGACAGCACTTGATGCATTACCATGCTGCTTAACTACATTGTATAGCTGCACGCGGAAAGCAGAAAACACCATAAAAAACATGGCATATGCTTTATGCACAACCGCTTTGTGTATAACATATTTATTTCTTTCCCAATTCATAAATATGTTGATAGATTCACTACAGAGAAGCTTGAGACAGCTAAGAATATAAATGGGGATTTTTATTCACATAAAGATGAATGTTCCACGTTGATGCGATACATCAGAAATTGGGCTCTGATTGAACAGGACGGATGAGTGTTCTCAAGGCAATGGCTATTGTGGCTGTCTGATGGCTGTTGTGCAATGCCTAGCATGATTTATTGCTTTGTTCATAACATAAACTGATCCTGCATCTTATCGCACACGTGTGTGCAGACGTGTTGGTGGCGATGCCGTGCGTCGGCGTTTGCAGACTCAACAACTAAAGTGGTAATTGTTTGTGATGATGCCGGAGCCATTCTGCGGCTGGATTGCTTAAAATCAAGAAAAGCAGATATTCAAGCATGACAGCTCTGTTTTTGGGGGGGTTGATTGGAGTCTTTGTGGCCAAAGCATGCTGGGATTAAAGCCACCTGCCACCAACCACAGGACACCATCCTGCTGGTCCGGTTCTGGATGTAGCGCCACCTCACACTGTTGTAGCCTACAGATTACCATTTATGGCTCAGCGGGCTCCGGTGGGCTTTCTGGGTCAGGACCAGGCGGAAAGATTGGACAGTGGGCTTGACTTTGAAACAGAAAACCTCTCCCTGCGTGTTCCAGGCTGAGGCTTGGTGAGGAGAGCCAAAAAGAAATGCTCTTACTTGTGTCATAGGGAGAATAAAATAGAATTTCATCATGTCCTCTGTTTGTGAAAATTGCCCAGAGCAGTGTGTAAGTTCAGCTTTTGTGAATATAACTGGAATTATATATGAAGTCACAAACTGTTCCACATTTTGAGGGTGTCAGGGGTCACTGTTACTGGTTGTCTATGGCAAAAATATTCAAAATAGTTTCTTTTTATTTATGCTTTTCTTCCATCTGCACTTCACTTTTGTTTGTTTTACATACTTTCTGCATCACATTGGTGTTTCTGCATGTTCACAAAGCAGCGTTAGCACTGAAAAAAGGGGTAGCATCAGCCTGCCAAAGGCCTCAGGTCTGGTCTATTGTGACCCCTGGACAGCCCAGTGGGAAGCTGGGCGGGAGCAGAGCTTGTCAATGAAGCCGCTTGATGGCCTCAATAATTCAGTCGACACGGCGTCTGTGATGCTGAAAGCCTGATGTCTGATCGGTGACGAAGGGCGATGATGAGTTGGAGCGTGTGAAGCCAGTCAGAAACACATTCTCTGTGGCTTTTTTATTTTCTCAGAAGGGTGAAGAGAAAGAAAATATGGAATATCAGTCGACTGAAGAGTGTAAAAGCTGGAGCCTCGCAGACGGTGTAATAGTATACAGGTCAGCAATCTTTGACTTCCAGAGGCGTATGATGCGTATTCAGGAGTTGCTCTCTGGCCAATCGTTGCTGGTCAGACTTTCTAAGTTTTTCCCCTGAAAGTTGAGAAACCTCTACGATCCACTGAGTTTTCAGATTGATGTTTCTTTTATAAGGCCTGCAGTGTGTTTCTGTATTCTCTTAGTGTGCCATCATGACCTACATACTCCCTAAAATGCTGACAAGCGAAGAATAAAACCATCTAGATTCTTTTTGTATTGTTTATGCGGCACAATTGCTTAAAGAAAAAAAAATCACTCGATATGAGTTTTCATTCTGTGTCTGCAGTGTGTACCTGCTCTAATTTCATACCACCGAAGAGAGTATATTGATTTATTTTGGACCATTTATGTGAATTTGTATTTTTAGCAGTACATCAGCGTCTTTATTTGGTCAGATTTTATAGTTTCCCGTAGTTGCAGCAGCGCTGGAGTATTGCATTCCCATTGCAGTAGTCATGACTGAAGTTTTCCGCCAGTCTGTTGTCTGCGACTGCTATGATTGCTGTGTATATTCCATCTGCCCCTGCATATTCTAAAGGAGGAAGGGTTAGTTTGTGGTACAATCATGCGCGATGCATTTGAATGACACCCGGTGTCAGCACTTTGGAATAGCTCTCCGTATTTGAATTTTTATCTGCTAGCCAGGTTTGTATGCTCACAGCATTTCTAATGTAACTCCAGTCCTGATCTTCAGCCTGTGTCTCAGTGCTCTTTTAATACGATCTGGAAGAAGATGTCCAGATTAAACACAAACTCTAGTGAAATTTGATTGAGAATTTCGCAATTAAAAATGCACTCCTTGCTGAATAAATAATATTCGATCAATGATTCCCTTATTTTCCTCTCAATCAGTCAAATCCATCCTCCTTTGTTTACCAGATTTATTGTGAACATAAATGCTTTCATTCTCGCGCTGCCTCTCCGTGGCACTGAGATTGCTCTTTCCCGTCATCACATTGTAGGCGCGGTATTACTACAATTTAATTTATTTCCGTAACAATGGGTCGATCATGGATTTTGTCTGTAAATTGCCACAGGTCTGCGCGGCTGAATTTGTTTTACACAGCGTGGAGCCGTTTCTTTCTGAGTAAGCATTACCTCGCAATTTGTTGACGCTGTCTTGCAGGATTCTCAATAAAGCCAATGCACATGAACTGCATTACTTCCTCAGATCCCATATGTGAAGCAGGCGTTGCGTTTGTGCTGATATCACAGAGTCAGGCTGTGGCCCAATGAATTAAGACTGTCTAGCGTAATTGGTTGTGTGATATGGAAGGAAGCACCTATTTTGATAAGAGCTGGGTTCAATATCTGTAGCCTTGGATACAGATAAACGCAGCTGCCTGTATGTATGAATTCACTGAATAACCTGTTATTGGGATACAGCCACTGCAGAAGAAACATTTAAAAAGCCCCTTTTTTTATTCCACTTGTCCACACATAGCAATTACATTTCAAAAACTGAATTTGACTGTGCTTGTGTATTATTTTTTTCTTTTTTCTTCTCCCCACTAAAAGATTCAGTGAATGAAGAACTCATGTTGCCGGTGAAGAGTTATTTGGGGGATTTGTAAACATCCCTGCTCAGCTTATTGTGCTGCTTATTATGTTATCTTAGAACTGGCACATACAATTTTTTTCATCATTTAATTCACCCACAACAATGCGGCGCAATAAAATAGTGAGAATTTGATGTTGACCGCTATGATTTAGCAGGAAGGGACAAGAAAAGCAGAGCGATGTGGGTTCAGCTCTGCTTTTTTATCATTTGTTTTTCACTCTTGCTGTGGTGTTGTTTATCTTTTAAATGTGCCGCATCTATGAGGGCTGAAGCTTCGAGTCCCAGAAGCGTGGAATAATCTGAAGTGACTGTATCAGAGATTTGCATCACTTTACTCCAGTTGTGAATATTCTCCATCTTACTCAGAGACAGGAAATCCAACACAGAGCAGGATTTCATCATCGCTCATGAGTGCAGTAAGCTCTTCCCTCCAAACATTTGCAGAGGAATTTGCAGCCAGCAAAATGTATTTCTGGGTTTTTGTTTTAGTCTAACCATTTTTTAAACTTATCTAACATGTTGCACATTGCATGATTGGGATTGGAGTCTTCCAGCTGTGCCCCCCTGGTAGAATAAAACTGGTAAAACTGCATCACCATATTTCCAGAAAAAAATTAAGATTGCAGTAACAAAAGAAAAAATAAAAAGATAAAACGGAGTAATTTATTTGAATAATTTGAAAATCTTATTGAAAACAACCATTTCATATTCAGTACTTATCTTGAGTAAAGATTCTCATCTTTTTATGTTTTTATAGCAAGGTGTGTGATTAATACAATTTTACTACCTAGTAAATCCATTCTAACGTTAGAACGTTAACATTCCTGATTCTACCAAAATAAATGTAGGCACACCCTTACTGGTAGATATTATTTATTTCTTAGTTTAATGAATTGACTATCAAAGCAGGTACCAGATTCTCTTGGCTGGCATGAATTGACACAATGTTGGGTACAACCCATGTATAAAACCGTTTGTTTTTATGTGTAACAATCACTCCCTGTAGTCAGACAAATGATCATTATGCTGTTTTTAAATAGCATGCAAAAACAAAACAAATAAAAAAATAAAGATTTTCTCCTGTGTTGGTTTGATTCAAGTCTGTATCAGATTTGAAACTAAAAATTGATTCATTTCTTCAATTGGGACATTCAGACAAGTCAGGAACTAAATCTGAATCAGGTTTTTTTTACACATCGACTCTGTGTCGCCCTCTCACTGCAGAATAAAGGAAATATGGAATAACAGAAACTTGACTATGTGTCATTACAGACCTGTGATCAGTCTGTAACACCCTGCAGTGACATGTTAACACACACACACACACACACACACACACACACACACACACACACACACACACACACACACACACACACACACACACTGGTGTTATGGCATTAAACTTCCTACCATAGAAAACTGCCCAAAAACTCATTCATTGAGGGAAAGTGTAAGTCTTGTCTCAACCCTTTAAGCAACTGAGGGACCAAAGTTTCGGTCACAGCAGGTGACCGTTTTAATAATGCAAACCATAGTATTGCATCATTTGTTATTAGTTGTTGCCTGTATTCTTCATAAAGATTTTTGTGCCTTTATGTGATGGTTGGATAGTTGGATAGTTCAGTAACAGTTCAGAAACACCTGGATAGACACAGATTACTGCTGGAGCCTCTCTGAGACTCTGCATTTTGTTTCCTTCTGCGTTTCACTTCTGCGTGAAGGTGCAGTTTACAAAATGTTATTGTTCTAATTAATTTTAAAGATGCAGTGGGTAACGTTTTTTAAAAATATATGTTTTTTTTACATTTTTCTAACTGTCACTATATCTGTCTCAGTGTGAGACAGATAATGCAAAAAAAAAATCAAGCTCTTCTTCTGCCTGTGGTCCTACAGCCATCTGTAGAAATACACCAGATTCACCAGCTTAGACCCTCCTCAGAGCCAGGAGGGTCTAAGCTGTTACTTATGTTTATGTACATCCTTCCACTCTGATAGGCTACAGCTCCTTCCCCACAAAGTAGGCTATAGTGAAAGTTTAGACTAGTTGGCATGTTCATGTATGAGAATGGTTAAATAGTTTTCATGTAAGCTGTTTCTCCGTCATTAGCACAGCTGCAGTTCATCCAGAACCATGACTGAGTGCTAAACCTCTCCTTCTGGCTCTGATTGGTTGTTTCTGACCAACCTGTTTTCACAGATTATCTTTCTCATGTTATGCTGTCAGGACACAGTGAAAGTGTTAAGAAATGTTATAAAATAAAATTCCATCAATGTTTCCAATACAATTAACCAGTATTTATAAGACCATATTTAAAAAAATACTGAATGTGTCGTAGCTTCATGGAAAGTTAGTTAGTATTTAAACTAGTTTCTTCAAATACTAAAAGAAATGTGTTCTCTTTCTAATTTGAGACAGCAGCTCAGAAATTTCTCTTGCAGCCTGGGATTTTTGGCATTGAACCTCGATAAAGAAGGGAAACAATGTGGTTCAGATGGCATCCAGGATTCACAGAGTCTGGGAATCATCCTGCAGACAAACTCTCCTCTGTCTCCAGAATCACTGGTGTCAGGGGGAAACAGGCAGCATCTGATGGAACACTGCCTTGGTTCTCCCTCACTCCTTCTCCAAGCGCCGAGAGGCACAGAAAAAGGGACTGAAGATAAACTGAAAGAGGAGAGGGAGAGAGCGGCGTCAAGGAGCAAAGAGAGGGAGAGCGAGAGCGAGACTCGACAAGATGAATTATGCAAAGCTGTCAGAGGCGGCTATTGTTGGAGGTGCTGGCTGTGTTAAAGCGAGCTAGCCCTGATCTCCACAAGCTCCATCAACCACTCTCACCGCTCCCCGTGGCTGAGAGCTGTCTGATCTGTGCTCCGGCAAATAGCCAGCAACACGATGCGGGGGGTGAGGGGCAACGGCCGGGCCACTTGGTGGCAGGTGAATTGTCTTGGAGGGACACACCAGCGCGGACAAGTAGACTCTTTATTACCATTATTTACAGAGGTCAGACACAGGAAGATCTGAGCTGATATGCAAAGCCGCCCTGTGGAAATACAATTACCGGGCAAAAAGCCTGGTGAATAGTTGCAATTTCAGCAGTCCGGTCAGCAGCGACGACTCGGGTTTTTTTAAAATGCTTTGTGTGCTAAAGTAACAAGCATAAGCCAGCTGGATTTCAGCTGCTACACTTATTGTTTTACCCTCATCAGAATGTATCAGACAAAATAATAAAAATGATTTGTCTCTTTTTGGATCTTATCAAAACTCCGACTTCCACTAGTAAACATTTGTTTAGGTGCTACTCTATAAACATGTTTTTCTGTTTTGGGTATTCCAACATTTTTTTAAGGGTTTTGTTGGCTCCAGTGGCTTTTATTTGAAAGTAGTTCAACAAGAAAGCGGGTAATGAGAGAGGGAAGACATGCGGCAAATATCACCTGGCCGGGAATTGAACCTGCAACTACCACCACGAGAACAAAGGCGCCTCCATACATGGGTTGTGATTTGGCCCTGGTCCACCACAGCACGCCAACTTTACTTTACTAAGCTGAGGTTGGCAGAGCTTAGTTTCAAGAAGGCTGCTGAGGGGTTTAACTGGAAAAGTAATAATGCTTCATAAGCACTAAAGGCAATTCAGACACAAATCAAGAGATGCACCCATCAGGCTTTTCTAGACCGATTTCTGGTCCTCTTTAAGGTCAGATTTGCTAATCCCCAGACTGACTGATTATCATTATTTATGCATAGACACATATTTTCCTGATCTGATCCTTATTTAGCTTAAGTAGAGCACGGACTGGTGTGATTTTAGCTGGTGCCATTATACACCTAATATGGTTGGATACATCAGCTTTGAATCATTTAGAAGGTATGAAGATCGTTTACTTAATTTTTCAGACCTGCCAATCAAAACATCCACTACTGGCTGATTAAATGTATCAATAGGGAGCCGTGTGTGGGCTTGTTTGCTTATCATCGATCATCATTGAATATGGGTCCGTCTCACTGGAGAATAATGCAAAACCTTTCCTTTATGTTAAAAATTGTCGCACTGAGTATATGTTTACTTTTAATTCCTGCTTTTTACAGAAATTGAAAAAAAATTTAAGAATTACATTTTGTCAACATATTTTTTCTTGGTGTTAAAAGCTGAGAGAATAAATAGGATTTATCGTCAAGTGAATCCCAAACATTCCTCACAAATCTGTCAATTCACTAATTGGTTAATTAATTATTTCAGCTCTAATGAGTTGACTAATTGATGCAGAGCTGCTGACAAAGTTGCCCTGTGTTTTAAACACCCTTACTTGTGTCATCAAATAATATTTTTAGAGGTTTTGATGAATAAAGTGGAGATTACCCAAGTTTCTTCAGTTTATTTTCAGTAAACCAGCATACTTGGTATTCAAAATCAGATAAAAAAAAATGCTTGTTCTCTTTTGGTCATGCTTTTCAAATCCCAGATCAGAAGCATAAAACTCCCTTTCGGACATCTTTGATGAATAAAATACTCGTTGTCAGACATGAAACAAGTAAATCTCAGACCCTTGAAACCTCTTCAGCTGCCTTGAAGAGCCAAATGACTTGGAGCCGTTTCCCCTCACTGTATCATACAGATGGTTTATGGTTTATGCTTCAAAGAAGTGCAGGACAGCAGTAGGTGTCAGGGGGACGGTATTCGACTGGCAGGGGAGTTGTTGAGATGTGTGTAGAGCTGCGGCGCATAGCTCATGAATTGTCTTCTTCCGTGGCTCAGTGGCTCACAGGAGGACCTCTGTGTGACACTAATTTTGCATTGTCGACTCCTCTACTGAATGATCACGGGTGACTGACTGTCCTGATTCAGCTGCACGATCAAAGGTAGGAAGTGAAAAGGCCTGCCTTACAGTTTCTGTTTGAAAGCAAGCAGGCAAATTTTCACTTTCTTGCCTTTGTTTCTTTTGAGAGGTCGGATGCAGACTTTTTTTTAGAATAAAGACTCTGCACATTCTGTCTATTTAAGTCCAGACTTTACTGCCACTGCAGAAGCACAAACAAGAGTGTCTGGAACCTTTTGTACATAATTTAGATTACCACAAATACAAGACACCTGAGAGGTCTCAGGTGTCTTGCAATGCTGTTTACATACAAGCAAGACACTTGAAGTAGCTGTGAATAGATCCCATCCTCAGTCATACAGGGATGTTTATACAGGACCATGCTTGGTCACTCAAGGGCTTATAGCTGATTAGGACGCAAATCTAAATCCTACTATGGTGCAGAGTGCAGCTTAGTGGGTGAGACTTGTAGCATTAGCCGTTCTTCAGACAGCGAATCTCTTTACAAGTCCATAAAGAAGACGAGGATCGTAATCAGGGATGCTCCTGGGCGTGTCCGCCACACTCATCCCATGCATTAATCTGCCCGTCTGGACGGGTGTGTACAATTTGCTGAAAGTGATGAGATGTGATTGAGATGGCCTGCGGCATCTAAAAACAACTGCTTGGGGTGCAGTGTGGAGAGTTGAGTGGAAGGGTTACAGGAGAGTCTGTCGCTGATTGCATCTCAGCCCTTCAGGGAAACAGAATCATATCAGACAACTTTGGGAGGTGGGGGAGGAAGTTTAATAGGTGTGGAAGAGCTTACAATTTTCATTATCCCTGCATCCTGCACCGCGCCGGTGACTGCTCCAGGTTTTGGGAAGTCTCCGGGGCTGGCGCTATCTCGCAGTGTGACGGTACACTATCCTGGCTTCATTGAAATGTTTTGATGCTTGATGTGAAACAAAGTAGAGCTCATTTGGGAAAAGATGGAGTCTGATGCTCCAGTCTTACCGCTCAGCCAAGAGAGAAATGAAATTTAGTTCGTGGTGTGTGAGTGTGTGTCAGGAGGCAGTGGAAAACGGCTGGTAATAAACACTTCTGACACACCACAGCTCCCTTCCACATTCCAAGATGCATTTTTGTTTTTGGGAGGGGATTGGTCACATTCGTATCCCCCTGGTTCACATTACAGAGCACAGTTGGGAAGTCATCTATGAATTTATACCAGCTAGAAAATTTTAGCTGATATATAAGATGTTCCTGTGCATATAAGCAACTTATGTCTAAAGCCAGGATGGCCATAAAAAAACAAAAAAGATCCTGAAATCAGAAAGTTTTTTTCTTGGTGTGTTCGGCTCAATTTGTTAACCTGTTTACTGATAAATAGACATTGTTTTTTTTCCTGAAAATAGATGTCTTCAGGTTTAATAGACTTCCAGTGGTGGGCAATATGGCTTCCTGCCCAGGGCCGCCTTCCTCTGTGGACACCAAAAGAAAGAGAGAGAGGAAAATGAAAATGTGTGTCAGTTGTTCAGTAAATAGGTTTTCCATTATTTATTTGAATGTGCAAGTAATGGGTGCTCCCCTTAGTCTCAAAAAATATAGTTAAAAAACAAATTCAAGGAATGAATTTAAACATATGGTCTTCTTAAATGTACAATTTCATTCTATGTGAAGGAAAAACAATTTATGTCAAAAAGATGAATAGAATGATGATAAATTATTGTTTTTAAATTAAACATTATACTTTTACAAAACTATTTTGTTTGCTACAGTTGGATTTCATGTGAGGTTAGGGATATTTTGCTTTCAGTAAAATTTCAAGGCCAACCTAATGTACCCTAAAATCTTTAAAAAAAAATTTACAATTTTTTTTAAATTTAATTTTTTTTTTGCTCGGGAAAATACATTTTATTACGATATGGTAATTTTATGGCGTAAGTACGTCACCCCGTCATCACACGTCATGTGATATGAAGTTGTTAAGGTAAAGGAAAACATGGCTGAACCGCCAAAGAAACCAAATAAGACTCTGGTCAGTTGGTTTACATTCTGGATTGAATTTCACAGAATTAGCTGATATCTACAGTAAGTATAACGCAGTAGCTTCTCTCGTGTTTTGACCACTGCAGCTCACTACTCACGGTTGCCTTGGTTACACGGAGCTCAGCTCTGCGTCAGCTCGCCTCCGCTACGCAGAACGAACCGATCAGCCACAGCGAATAAACTTTCTCAAACCCAAACGCCTTTCCGAAAATAAATAACGTAACGCAAAGTTGAGCGCAACCGAGTTGCGTAAAACAGCAGAAATATTTCCTGACCATTTAGTCAAACACCAATTAATTTGACGCGACGACACTACTGAGAAAGAGGAAGCTAGCTTGATACAGCTAGTGGCGTCTGCTAACTCATAAGCATAAATTGCATAAATTGCTTCTTGTCCGGACTCAGATGTTCCTTTGGGGAAATTATGAAACAAACTACACTCATTGTTGGTAAAGCAATGAAAATGGCGCGGCGAGGAGGTTGGCGAGCTAAAAATTAAAACACTGACCGCCATTAAGTTCCTGATCTTTAGGAAGTGTTTTACTGTTAACAATTTTTATTGACGTATATTGGTGTTGAGCGTTTTTAAAAGGAAGATTTCCTTATAAAAATGTTAAATGCTGTTCTTCGTTTGACACATAATCATTGCGTTAAAAAGATAAATATACTGGGAAAACACTTTTTAACATCTCGTAAAACTAATGTTTTAATTGTGTATCGAAGTATTTTTATTTCCACTCGGTAGCTGTTCTCAGTTTCTTTATGTATATTTATCAATTTTATATTTTCTTTGTATGATTTTTGTATATATTTATACATGAACATTCTTAATAGTGACTTTATAAAGGAAAGTAAAGAATACATAGGATTATGAGCTGATCTGATTCAACTGAAATTAGCAGAATGACAGTCTGCTGCCAGATGAGATTTATTGGAGTCATATAACTACATGTCCTTACAGTAAGTTATTAAAATTATACAGATGATCATATAGTTGGTTGTAAAAGGTGATATAAAATATTAAACCGCAACCGATACCATTTTGAAAAATGGGAATGGAGTTTGGTATGAAACACTAAAGAATAAAGGGGCAAAATGAGGAGAAGGGCAGTTGCAGTCTGGTTCCACACTAAAGGACTATCTGCGTGTTAATCAAGGAATTGAAGATTTTTGATCGTCTCTTGGTCAAAACTGGATGTTAAGATCTAAACTGAACAGAAGTTCTTTCGAACACAGTTTGAGAAAGACTGACTCCACAATTTTTTCACCTTTCCCGTGTAAAGCAATAAAAATTTAAATCCTTCTGCGACAGAAAGTTAGCTCCTCATCGCGTCTCTCTTTGGGTTGAATTCCACCACAGATCCAGGTGAAGTTTCTCCTCACTCTTCAGTTTGTTTGGGCTCACGATGAATAATTTCTGTTGCAAATGCATAAAGGTTTCTGTGGAAACGGCTGCTCTCCAACAGTGGCAGTTTTCCAGGAAACACGTATCTGTTATGACTTTTCAGAGCCCTGACTATTCCAAAAAAAATACTAAAAACTTGCATTTAACCTCCATTTTAGTGATGTGGAAGCAGAAATTCAAGACAGATCTTTAAAAAACAAGTAGTTGTGTGCAGGTATATTTAGCACCATAAGTAAAAGGTTTAATAATTTAGAGACCGGCTCCTATATTTTTTTATTTAGCTGCCACAGCCTAACAAAATATATATAGGAGCTATTAATTTTTAATTAGTCTTTGTCTTCGCCCTCGTTATCGTTGCTACTCTGTGTATTTAAATGAAAACTGCTAAACAGTTAGAATGAAAATATTTGCTATAATATGATTTTAGTATGTTGTAAATTTAGATTGTTTTATTTTTTTCCAGAAGAACAAATTGATAAAAAGTCTTTTGACTGTTTTTAATCAACTTTGAGAAGCTAAACCTACTTTTACCATCTGAAACAAAAAAGAGGAAGTTGTTCAAGAGTCGAAGTCAAGTTTCAGAGGTGTGGAGGGAGCGTTGGGGTGGGGCAGTGAGAACCAGATAAGTGTGTGCTTTTGAAGATGAAGCTGTGGGATTAGTGTTATCGGAGCTCCTTGCTACCTTTCCTCATCTCTCGTTTTTTTTTTCCCCAGGTGCAGCAGGTGGACAGCCGAATGGACTGAAGAAAAGAGCGACAGGGGTTCAGAAGTGAGGAGGAGGGATTTGGAGAGAAAATCAGTCACAGGACGAGAATCACAGCCCAGAGAGAGCAGGAAGGGGGAGCTGAAAGAAAGTGAAATAATCCAGTGGTGACCGCCTCAGTAGAGTCAGTAGCAAAAGGGAGGGAGTTGGATGCCCAGCATGCCGGCAGCATGGAAAGGGTGAGGGAGCAGCGGCCTTTCTGCTCGCTGTCCAAGAGCCAGAGGGAGCGGGACAGAGACTGCGAGCGAGACAAGGATCGGGAGCGGCGCTACACAGCTTCCTCCACGGACCGGGACAACGGAGCCTGTCGTGTTCCCACTCAGAAATCGTACAGTTCCAGCGAGACCCTGCAGGCCTTCGACCATGACCCGTCACGGATGCTGTTTGGAGGCAGAGTCAAGGAGATGGTCCACAAGGAGACAGCAGAATACACCAGGCCCGGTTAGTGAAAACACGGTTTTCTATCAAATGTTAGAGATATGACTATGATATACATATTTACCTGACAGTAATATGAAATAAGGTCTAACTAACTTTTTTTTTTTTTTAAATGTAACTGCTTAATTGTGGAAGTGTTGGAAAAACACTCCTTCAGTTTACAAAAGTGGAAACTTTTATTCTCTCTACTTTAGTAAATACAATAAATAACACAATCTTCACATCCTTGTTGATTTGCTGCTGTTTACTAGTGTGAGACTTAATTAGGAAAAGGAACATGGATGCAGGGATTTTGACGTTTGTTTACCAAAATGAAAAATCTCAGTTTTATTCTTTTTATCTATGCAAAATTGATGTGGAAAAAAAAACACAATATTCCAAGAAGTCCTCCAGACTGTGGTAAACACAATTAAAGGAAGTCACTAAGGCATAATCAAGTGTTATTTTCTGAAACTTTTGGAGAAAACTCATTCAGAACATGATCCAATGGGCTCCCCTGATCTATAAAACATTCAAACCATTCTGGACTTCGGTAAAATATAAAAGCAGTGCCTAAAAAGTAACACTTGGTTTTAATTGGCTGGTGGAAGATGCTTTAAATTGTGTAATTAAAAAGTTTGAGCACTTTACTCTATTTTATGGCACTCGTTGGGCTCCTAAGATTGCAATCAGAAAATCTATCCATTACTCCTGTACGTTTTCCCAGTGCTAATTGGTGTCTGTTTCAGATTTAATGGGATCAAGATGAATTTGTGGGAAGAAAACTGCTTTTATTTTTTAATTTAATGTAGACATTTAGAGTTGGAATCTGTTTCTTAGATCATCATGGTAAATGCCAGATTTAAAGAGCATATTTATTTCATTCAGCGTGTCTGTGTGTGTGCGTGTGTGTGTGGTGTGTGTGTGTGTGTGTGTGTGTGTGTGTGTGTGTGTGTGTGTGGTGTGTGTGTGTGTGTGTGTGTGTGTGTGTGT
>CAEGAF010068107.1:0-16284 GCA_903067075.1 Micropoecilia bifurca | reverse complement strand
ATCTCAAAATTTTTTATTTGCAACAATTCTTAATTTGAGCTAAGAAAAAGAAAACATTAATAAAAAACATGCTTTTTGACTTTGAGATTGAAGTAAAGAAAAAAGTTATTACAGTGTAACTTTAATTTATTCCTGGTATTAAATGTTACTAAAACCTTAATCTGAACTAAAGTTACCAGTAGTAACAAAAACAGTCACTATTAAAAAATTCTATGAAATTAAGATCATTTTGACCAAAACACTGTTTTACAAAACTTCTACAACATGTATTTGTCAAAGAAAAAACAGTTTAAATAAACTTTTTAAGCAGAGAAGAAGAGCTTTGACCTGAATGAATTCCTGCACAGCATTTAGGTTGCATGTGGAAGATGTAAAACTCTTGTTAAACTTCCAAGTTCACTTCCTTGGCTGTGACCCCGGCTGATCGGCTTCCCCCTACAATGACCCAGCATGGGAATGTGATAGGAGGGGCAGGCGGGTCGAGGGGGCGAGGGGGCCGCCAGCAACATTCCACGCCTCGGACTCCAGCAGATTTGAGGAACAAAAGTGCTGCAAAGACAAGAGGAGGTTAGAGCTAGAAAGGAATGAGATGGAGGGTGCGGAGGGGGCTTTGGAAATGTGTTCACCTAATCTAAATGGGTTAAGGCAAGAGAATTACTTCAAAATATGCATGAAGATAAGGTGGAGAGGATGAGGTATGCATGGATGTGTGTGTGTGTATGTGTGTGTGGGTTAGGCGGGTGCAGTCTAGTGGGCTTGTAAGCTAGACGTCGTTCCTTTTCCCATGGTGTGTGCAAACACTGGACCACACCAGGCCCTGTTCTCCCACTGCACCGCTCTCAAACATCCGTCACAACCCATTACTGCTGACGCACGGTTACCAAAAAGAACTGGAAGAGCATGATGAAATTGGGGTCAAAGTGAATTTGAAGGCATGTGATGAGGACCATTAAGTTATTGGATGTCTTATGGGGAGCAGACTTTTGTCTCGCCATCTGAGTGGCATCTTAAATTCAAGCCTATAGAGAAAGGAAGCCATCGAAAGCTTCCCAAGACTTTGCTTTAATCTTGTCCACCTATGTGCACCGGAAAATGTATATAATGTAAGAAATGGTGTGAAATAATGTTGATCTTTGATAGATGAGAGTTCTTCTTACACAAAACTGTCTTGAGCAGATTCAGGTGCTCAAAGTGTTCAGACACTTTTAAAGTTGTATAAACTTCACACAACTTGGAAGCTAGCTGAACATCATAAAGCAGGGCAATGATGCAAAAGACATTCAATAAATTGAAAATGTTGATCAGCAACGTTCATGGACCTTACCACAGGGGCCGCGTTTCATTGGCTAATGCCAATTTTACGTCACCTACCACATGGTTGACCGTCTCACAAACACAAGCTACTGTAGTAAACACATGTTGATGTACATTGTAGACTAGCAGAAAGTTTTTGCATCAGGACTCAAAAAAGAATGGTTCTCCTCTGTCAGGTGCAATCAGGTGTGTATGTCAGGATACGATGTCAGATCCTGATCGTATTTGTAGAACTAAAATTCACAGATTTCCAAAATCTGAAACGGAATGCCTTGCTTGGATCAAAGCTTGTGCACGACCGCATTTGCAGCTCAACCGTCGTAGGATTAATAAGAACAAAGGATTGTCTGCCGGTGTAAGTATTATTCCTTTGCTTTCTTTGTGTTTAGTGAATGAAAAAAAGAAAGTCAATAATAAACACATCCATTATGAAAACCTTTTAGCCAAGTACAGCATAATGGCAGCACCGATACAACTTCTACACCTTGAAGCCTGTCTGTTACAGTCTTACATTAGCTGAACAGATCAATATGCAATGTGTACCGTATCTGACATACATTAAAGATTTTATTTTACCTAAAAAGGCTAAACTGTAATCGTGTTAGCCACGCTAATCGTGTTAGCCACCGAGTACCGTGCATCAGTAATAGGCGCATTGGAACATTTGCCAACAGAAATCACCCTCAAAACCATAAATGCCCGACTTACTCAGCCTTGCAAGAACAATAGGCGTCAGTGATCTTGTCCATAGCTATATTTATGCTGAGGGTGTGAGGATCTGCTGTGTTCCTCATCGACCGGTAGCATTTAGCTGTGACTCACACAATCTTGGAGGCATCGCATGGCTCAAACACCTTGATGTCGTCCAAAGAAGATGACATGAACTTGTTGGTTCCCCTGTCCATTGTCGTGGCTGATATTTTGTGAAAAACTAATCGACTCAGAAATACTGGACAGCTATGTCAGAGTCAAGGCATCTTTACGGCGCCATCTAAACTTGGAAATTTTTTGCCAATCAGCATCTGAAAATACTAACAGTTTTTAGAAGGCAATCTCATTTAAACAGCCTGAAACATTAGCTCTTAACATACCTGATTAAAATAGATTTTATAACAGCCTGAGATAATCATTTTATATAAAAAAAACCTTTAGTAAACCTTTAGTATGAAATAGATTTTATTCAAAATACAAGGTATGTTAGAGAGAAAGGATGCTAGCTTTCAACTAGCTTATGCAAGCTAGCATTCTTAGTGAGACATTTAAATAGGTGATGGTAAAATGTAAGCAGGAGCCAAATTGATCTTATTTTGCTAATGCTGTGTTGGGAATACTGTTGCAATAAAAACATCAAGTCAAGTCGGGAAAGTGTTCACTTACAGTATTTATTGAAACAGCCTCAGATCGTTCCCATCAGAACTTTCTCTTCACCAAAACCAATTGGTGAAGAGACCACACCAATGACTACATGGATAAGCAATCCATGTAGTCAATCCCTATTAATCTTTAAAGGGTTTTCCAGACTGAGGTGAAACTTTGTCTGTTTTTATATTTTCATGAGATGTGTAATGAACTTAAAAGAAGTAACTAACCCACATGACCCATTAGATTTATGTCTCACCCTACCAATCAAAAAATACAAAATAAAATATAAGATTTGGTAAAAAAAAAAAACTCATAAATGTCAAATTATTTATGATTATGCTAACGTCTGTATTGGTAAATGTTATAGACAACTTGAATGCCACAACAGCTAGTGAATTAAATTTGTTGCTTGCAACTTTGACAAGGCTTAAATGACATAACTAACCAACACTCTTTAGTTTCTTAGACAATTTGATACAAATCTGCTTTCTAGTTTACAAACTCATTAGCAACTGAGTCAGTAATATTAAGCAATGTTAATTTACAGTTATTTACAAATGTACAGCCCTTATAGTGATATAGGTAACATAGACTAACTTTAAACAAAAACAAGTAGGCCTTGTCTAGGTTTAGTCTTCACACTGAAAGTTCAGAATTGCTTCATATCCCTTTCATGCATGAATTATGATCCTTTGTGTCAGAATTTGTTTTCCAAAAAAAATGGTAGGGAAAAAAAAATAGTAAAAAAATTACAATTGACCACCTAAAAAGAACAATTTTTTTGTTTTTTAGGTGGTCAATTGTAATGTTCTCCAAATACAAAGTTGTTAATTGAAAAATATGCATTAGTGTCCACTTCAGTGGTCTGTGTGCATTTATAACATAAAAATCCACAAGAAGCACAAGAAAATGGCTTTTAGATAGCTGTCCACTGTAGTGACCACTATGCATGAAATGGATATTCATATTCTCTTATACATGGTAAAGGCAATCATTCTGAACATTCTGTCTTTTTAAGATTTTATCAGAAAATATGAAATGAAGAAGTTTGCATAATGAGATGTCTTTTTATGTGTTATGTGATGACCAAGGTTCCTCTTTAGATGGTACTCTGTGGTTAGACATCTCACTTGCTTCCCCTCTTTTTAAAGGGCATTTGAGACAACGCCTGACCAACACAAACATGTGTTTGCCAACACGCTGACAGTGCAAATTCTCAAATGCGGACAAGATTTAGCTCAGTCACCTATGTGGAGTCCTTGCACTGAGCCGGAGCATTTCCTCAAATCACCGTACTTGATGATTCAATTTACTTCATACACCTGTATATCATAATTTTTTCATTTCATTCAGATGTTAGAATGTCTAAAAGCATAAAATCTGTCATGCAAACTGAATGCAGCAGATGCATAATTATTCCCTCTACAAATGCTCGTAGAACCGTTTCAGTCAGGATGGACAGAGACCTTTAACTGAATGCTGCAGACATTTCTAAATAAAGGCTTGTAAGATTAAGGTAAGTTACCTTTTTACTGAACAAAGGGTCCCAGAAAGAGATTCTGATCATTACATTTTTCAGTTTAAAAAAAGGCAGATTACTCCCTCTGTGTTTGGAGGCCTCAAGCAGAAGAGTTTAAAGGGGCAGCATTATGTGTTTTCCATCCACATAGTGTCATTTTATAGCACAATCAAGTAACTATATTAACTTCAGTTATTATAAAAATGCTTATTTTGCTTATCAAATATTTACAATACAAATTACATACAAATTTGACGTAGTTTGTGGCCTCGGCATCTGTCTCTTTAAAAATTCCTGCTCTTTCTGAAACTAGCTAGTCTGAAGGAACTGAGTGGGGAAAGGCTGCTCTGAGAGGTGGAAGCTCAGAAATGTGGAAACTGAAGCTCTGAGGAGGAGCTTTGCACCCAAAGGCGGGGCTAGGTCTACCCAGGCGTTTTAAACAGCTGAATGGTTGTCATGGGAGATTAAAGGATTTCTCAAACATCCATGCATGAAAGAATCTTGGTGTTTCATTCTCAGGTCATGGTTACATGGCCAGCTCTTGGAATGGGACATTTAGGCAACTATTGCTGCTGCAATAACTCCAAAGAAAAAACTCAACTGCAATGAATTGAAAAATGACAATGATGTTCAGTCCTGACTGGTGACCTTTATGAGGTGCTGGATAGGAAGATTGAACCTCCTTACATTTGTGCTGTCATTTGAGCCAGAGTAAGTTGGTGAAGAAATGTCTACATTCATTTATTTCAGCTCATATTTGATAAGTCATATATGTCATAAAATGACTGTATGTGGCTGGAAAACACATCGTACTGCTCCTTTAAATGCAGCTTTGCTTTTTAACACCATTTGCCTCTCAGAACATATAGACATCTGCAAGCTTTTCTTGCAGATGGAAGTGTTGTCATGGTGCTGTAACTATGACACACCCCGAGACCCACAGACACATAAATCCTCACTCATTTTTCTTTCCACACAGAAGCGCAGGAAAGGTTAGACTGACTGAGTGGCAGAGACGGATGAAGAGCCAGGCTGCACACACTCACCTGATGTCTGTTTCTAGATGACATTTTATATATATGTGTGTGTGTGTGTGTGTGTGTGCATGTGTATGCGTGCTTGGGTGTGCATTTTGCATGCTGCAGTTGTGATTTCACAGCCATATGTGGACACGCCCTTGTAGTAAATGATAAGTGCAGCTGAGTGGGTACTGAAGCGATGGCTGTGACAGAAATTGTGTGTATATTTTAGGCTGGCTTTGATGCAGTGGGACTCCACAATGCAGGGTATGGCTGGCGGCCAAAATCCTCTGTTACCAAGGAAACAAGCTGCAGCCATGCATCCAAAGGGGGAGCAGCCCAAAATTTAACCATTTTTGGCCTTTCTCTTGTCACATAGTGGAAGCTCTCTGTGACATAACTGCAGACACAAGTCATAAACTAGCCATAAATACACAACCAAACATGTATTATACAATATATGACAGGAGCTTCACTTTTGCCAGGATGCAAATTGCTTATCAAACCCGTGAAACTTGATTTGATCATAAAAGCTATCATCAAATGCAGTTATATTCACAGTGTTGCATAAGATGAAAACTCAGGAATTCCTTCCATATTCCAGTTGCAGTCTTATGCTGTCTGCACGTTTTGCAAAACCTGGTTACTTTTTACACTATAATAGAAGGGCTGCAACAGAACCAATTATTTTTCAAAGATAAACCAACAGAGTATTCTCCTCATTATTACAGAACACATGGCTCTGTGGTTATCTGTAGGATTCAAAGTGAAACATGTTTCACTACTTTTATCCTTCAAATTGTGTGTTATGGAAGCTATTCTCTACAGAACCCGTACATGCTGAATTTCTGTTTTGTGCTTCAGAAAACGTGACGACTGTAGTAACTCTGAGAATTCGCCACGGTGAGCTCGCCACATGTCAAACGGAAGCTGCGGTGAGACAGCTTCAAACGCGCTTTTTAAAAACCGAACACATTCACAGGCGCTCAAATAAGGAAGGAGAATCACATGACAAAAATGAACCCTCTGACTCCGCCACAATTGCGAAAAACAAAAGCACACAAAAATGAGTTGTTCTTGCTTCAAATCCCGATTTCGAACCGCATTGACACTTTATTTTGTTGGAAAAAAGAAAAAAAATGTCTTTATAAATTTCTTTTATAGGTGAATAACCTTTTTTGTTGCCTAAATTTAACCTGAATGCCAAGATAGATTTTTCTCAGTGTGATCTTTGGTTGAAGAAGCCTGTTCTAGGATCATACAGGTGCAGCTGGGAGCTCCTGACTCTGTACTGTGTACATGCATGCAGAGGAAACCAGAGGATCCTGCAGGCAATTTTTCAAACTGAACATGATTTATGTGAAGCTGGCCATATTTTGAACGCTCTGGAAACCGCCAAAAGCTACTGGGTAGTGTCCTGCTGAGCTATACGACAGCACCCTCTGCTGGTGGGATTACCGCTGGGCTGAAGCTGTTCACCTTTGACACTTATTTTCAGAGATTTGGCTTCACATAGAAACAAAACGGATTGCCACAATGTGTCTAGGTCACACTCCTTCTCTGCCACACACACTCTCTACCATTTTTGGACCACAACCGTTTTGTGGTCCTCTTTTTCACCTTCCTCTCAGCCCCTTATGTTCATTCAAATGATCCCATGGACCTAAATCCAGCTTGCACTCATGGACTGTCTTGAATCTACTGAGTTTTGTTGCTCTTCTTACCAGGGAATAGCTCCGCCCCTAAATACTTCCTTTCCACCTTTCATCTACTCTATCTATAGATAACAATGTCATCTGTCAGGATTATAACCTCATCTGTCAACCTGTCAGTTATCTGGAAGAACAAGAGTTGACGTTTGACCACCCTAACCTTCAACCTGTGTGTCATTCCTGGTTAACTCCCCACTACCGTCTCACTAGCTGCGTCTCCATTACAAATATGCACAAAATGTTATCAATATTCCGCCAATGTTGAAAAAACTGTTTCAACATTGTGGTGTTTCCATTAAATAAGAAGCACAATTGAAATCACACGTGAAGCTTTCATAAGACGTTATCCTTCAACATGATTCTCTGACTTATTCCTGTCTTCTTCTTCTTTGTGGTTTGTGGCAGCAGAAACATCTGGTTGTTGATCATGTTTGATTCGACAAGTGCTTCCTTTGCACTTTTGCAAAATAAACCAACTTTGATACGACCAAAAAATGCCCAATTTTAGTGCCAAAACCTTTCATCATTGTTTTTTTCAAATTGACATGTTTTTGTTAAGCTAATTTATTTTCTAAATGTCCAATTGAGCAATCATTTGGTCAATGAAAATGCATCTAAAGTCACTGTAAAACATTTCCTCCTTTGGCACCCAATCATCAAATTTGTCCTGATCAATAAGGACATCTGTCCATCTGTCCATCATCTCTTCGTCCTTTCATGCCTACAGAGTCTGGTCTTCACCAGTGAGAGGCAGAGCACAACCTGAGCGGTCAAATGTGCTATTAGGGAAATTCACTCTTGCACACGGTAGACTATGTTAGTGACCTGAACATACAGTATTTCACAGTATCATTGTAAAGGAGTTTGAATCCAAATGGAAGTCAAACGTTTCCAATCAGTTTTTGAAAACTTTGGTTAACTTTCCTTTCACTTCACAATTATGTTTTACTTTGGGTTAGTCTATGACGAGACGAGACACTATCTTGGTTTTGTGTAGATTCTCTTAGACACAAGCATCTCCAGTTCAGTGACTGGCTCTGGGGAAATTTTTTCCCATGACTGAAAATGTCAAAAGACGGTGGCCAATCAGTGCTTTAGTCACTGAACTTGGCTGACTGATTCAATGATAATTCACTGATCTTTATTCAGATATATTCAGTGGAGTTGTGAAACCAGCCAACACATGTGGTTTTAGGCTTCTGCTTCTGACCAGATGAAGAAGTTTCTTTCACTTTTATGGACAAATATCTTTCCACTGGCCTGGTGAAGATATTTACAAGCTGTATTGGCTCACCATCCCCAACTCCCTCACAAAAGCATGTTCACTTGTTTGCCCTAACAAGAGTAAGGAAAAAATGTGCCTCTAAATGTGCAAAGCTGGTTTTTCAAACAATGCAGCTGTTATTCCAGATAAAGATGTTTTCTCTAAAGTATTGACTCAGGATGAGGGATGAATGCAAATGCATGGCACACTTTTCAGATATTAATTTAAAAAACATATATATTCCTTCCAACTCACGTTTCTTTAAATAAAGTGTGAAAACCCTTTAGTTCACATTGTTTTTCAGAATCAAGCTGCTGATAGTGCTGTATTCTCTAACTGTACCATGCATGCAAATTGTAGGTTGTAGCTATAGGAAATAGCAGGGGTTTTATCACACACAAACACTGTCTCGAGTTTGTATATAATCAGTTTTCACTTTGAGTAACGGTGCATAAAACAAGCTACTTTGCAAAACTGACTTCTTTTACGTGAAAAGTGAAGTAGACTTCTTCAAAACAAACCAGCGAGACCAATAATGACTGCTGACACAAGACAAAAAAGGGGAAGACGTGTGAGAACAGGCGAACCCTTTCCAGTAACTCCAAATGGTTCCTCTTTCTTTTTATGTCAAACTTGTTATGTTTTGCTGTCAGATATTGCTCTTCCTGTTTTTTTTGTATTCCACTCAACAGTCCAACATTTCCTGCACATGCAAACCAACAGGAACAAGCGGCACTGCAACGTCGACACCTGTGACAGAAGTGACTGACGCTGACCTCTGTGCGCACTCGACTGACACATCCAGCTTTGGTGGAGCTGTGACATGTGTTGGGTGTGACAGTGACAGTGCTGCCTGCGCTCTGTTTCTGCACAGCTGTCACTCAGACATTCACCTTCATCTGCGCCTCTTAAAAAAACCTTGTACGCTCCATTCCCTCTCCAACAACGTGTCAACATCAGGAAATCTTTCCATTAACCTCTGGGAAGAGGTTTCTCTGAGTTGGACTGGTGACTTTTGTAGAGCTGACCTATAGATTGTGTTATCTGTTAAGAGTAAAGAGGAGAAATAGAGCTGTAGTGAGTCCTGGATCCCCACTTTTGGTTTTTCTGAGCTTTGTTGCTTCTATTTGTTTGGATGCTGCTGATTTAATTCATGGCAGCATCACTAAGCTGGCAACTGGAAACACATCATTTCTGTTCAAACTTCACCTTTAATAACATAAAGTTACCTAATTTTTAAAGTGCAATCAGAAATACCTTTAGAACAAATTTATATCAATAATGATTTCTTGGTTAATGTCAAGTTGTCGTAACAAAGACATTTTGAATAATGTCAACTTTGTATTAAAAGAGTCATAATTTAATGAATGACGCTTTATGACAACAGTCATAAATATTCATGAAGGCTTATTTATGTTCATAACAGGAGTTATGTCGGTCTTATTCACCCCCCTTCAAATAAAGTGCTACGTTGTTTCTCTGAGATATTTGCTGTTGTCTTGCATCCTGTGTATTGTGATAAAGCACAAATTGATTTCTTTAGAGTATTTAATTTTACTGTTAATTTCAATTTTATTTTTGAACTAATGACAGAGTGAAATCTGTTTATCTTGGGATTAAATGCAAATAACTTTAGAACCAGATAAAGAGTAGATTAGCTCTTTATCTGATTTTGTTCTATTATGTAAAACAACTGAACTGAATTACAATGTATGAAGAAAGGCTAGGTATAACATAAAATGCTAAGAGCGCCCTCTAATGGTCACTTAAGGGTATATTCTTAAACAGTGAAAAGCTACAAAATCCCCAACATTAAATATTCTGTGTACTATTCTGTTTTTATATATTAAGACTGTTAAATGTAACTCATTGTAAAGTTTTCTAATAGGTTCAGTTTAACATTCCATGTATTTAAATTGTAATCGGGAGCCTTTGTGCACTTTCATGAATAGTAGGATGTAATATAGGAAGTAACTAACAGATCAGATTAAACAGAGATAACATGCTTTATTAGCTCTGCACTAATAAAGAAACAGAACAAGCATGTTCTGTTTGTTCTTTAATTCTGCAACAACATAAAAAAAATATTTCCAATTCATTAAATCACTTCCTTCCTTCAATCTAAAGTGATTAATAATTTAAGATCTATCTTAGAACATGCTAACTGCTCAGCAGCGACAATAGAAGAGTTAAATAAAGGTTTGGACTCAGACTGAAAGCTTAACTGCATCAAGCCAGTTTCGCTCCAAGCAGTCAGAGAGACGACTGCTTCCAGGTTCTCCTCCATATGAGCACAGCATCACCTATTAACCTTTGTCACCGTGTCTCTCTTCATATCAAACCCAGTCTCCAGTCCAAAGTGAAGAACCTCCAGATATCTAAAACCTGTAAATCTAAGACTTTTAACAGAAACGATTTAATCTATAAATCTAGAAAATGTCTCTATATTACTGCCAGAACCCTGTAACCATGTGATGCAATGTTGCAAATCCTAACTGAGGTGTTGAATAAATGATCCAGTTTGTTCTCCCCATGTTCAGGGCATTTAAAACATCATTTATCGTTAATTGTGAAAAATTCTCATTACGTTAAGAATTTTGATGTTCAATAAAACCCAAACTTACAGTGTTTTTGGAAATTTTGTAATTTTTAAATTTTTAATACTTTCTCCACCATTTGTTTCACGAATCAATAAATATCAGTGAATTCAAAAATATGACTAAGTACCATTACCGTATGCAGCTTAGTGACATAAATGACATTCTGGTGTCCAGAAGAAACTTATTTGAACTTTGTCTAATTACTTTTATGATCAAACACAACTACAAGGACAGTTCATAGGGGAGAGACTGTAAAATACCATGGAGGAACATTTCATTTCCTGTTCTGGCTTCAGATTTTTGGAATACACAACAATTACAACTAATAAATATTATGCCATTGAACTGTTTCAGAAAACCACTTAAGTCAGTTACCAGATGATCAAAACTGTTACTCATGTTTTGAATTACTTTTAAAAGAACTGTTTTTACATGTTTTCTATTTAATGGATGTGACTTGTTTTGGTTTTATAAATGTTTACTGTGAATTGCAGTAACTTTAGCTATTCTTTGAAATTTGTCTTAAATCATGTCATACTGTTATGCCTGTTAATTGTAATATTTTTAATCCTTTACATCAAACTACTAGGAGACTCTTTGACTATTCCTGGCATATTTACATTCATGTTGATTAATATGCATTAAATAATAACCTTTATAAAATAAATACATTCAAATCGGACTGGTCGTTTTACAGTTGTGTAACTACTTTAATCCTCCTACCACCAGAGCTGAAGTTCACATTTAGAACCACAAGATGGCACTATTTCGTTTTCTTTTTCGCACCACCTCACCCATGCTTGAGCTAAAAAGGCAGTTGGGCCAAAATAACAGCTTGAAAGACTTTTTCTTTTTGATCCGACGTGAATCAACGGCATATTTGACCAGTTGTAGCCAAGTGCTTGTCAGATCACAGGCCATGACTGAGAGTTTCCATCATTGTGTTCCAGAGGTGAACAGGTCAGCCAGGCTTTAACAAAGAGAAGATGCAGAGATGAATCATGTCTGAATGAAAGACGGTTCATTCCAGAGCCTTCAGGATGACATAACATGGGTCAGTGGTCTTTACACTTCATTATCAGAGCTCGTAAACCAGACACCCTTTACTATAAATATTCAGGGCAGCTACTCTCACCTTCTCTGAGGATGGGAATAATAGGACTGCAGTCCTATGAGTGAGAAGAAATATTTTCACAATGCATTGAGAATGTTATCATTTAAATGAAAATAATTGAAAAAAGAAACAAATAGTTTTTTAGTTATTTATTTTTGTTTAGGACTGGTCATGCCAATCCTGTCTTAAACAACTTTCCCTTCTTTCATCTGTGAAATTTTGTCAGATTTAGAAATAACCTGTCCAGGAATGATGCTGAAAAACGAGCATACATTTGTTACTTCCAGGCTGGACTACTGTTATTCTTTATCATCAGAAAGTCCACAAAATGCAGTTAAAAGCCTTCAGCTGCAGAAAGAGGTCAGATGAAAATGAAAAGATGGATCATCTTTCCCCTATTTTAGCTTCCCTTCATTAGCTCCCTCTTAAATCCACAGCAGAATTTAAAGGGGTCGTATTATGTAAAACTGACTTTTTTGAGCTTTACATAATATTATCTTACTCCCCAATGTTCACCATTTATTGCAAAGGGTTAGAATACTACTGAATCTGATTTGACAATTTCAGCACTTCCCTGTGCTGAAATTGGTCTGGTGTAATATTCTAATCTTATTGCCATGTTTTGTATTAGCAGAGAATCTTCCTGAGAGAAATAAAGAAGTTAAAACATCAATCTTTGTCTAGTGAATTGATGTGTTTCACTTGGTGACAGAGTTAGTGAAATAAATAAACTTTTCAATAATAGTTTTAATTTACTGAATGTGTCTGTAGACGTGCTGATGATGTAACAGGAACGGCAGCCCAAATCAGTCTCTGCTTAAGGCCACATTCAACCTTGGGATAGCCCTGCTTGTGCCAGGGTATAGCTAGTATGACCCAAAGATATGGCAATCTACACGTTAAACACAGACAACACGGCCTCAATCGGCAGTACCAGAAAATATGTTGTTGTTTTTCATGACCCTCTTAAGATCAAAAACTCACTAAGACCTGTGCTTACATCGCCGCCTCCCTCTGAGTATTTCCACACCTCTGTGAGCCAGCCTCACATAGCATCATCTACTAGCGAGCTATTCTTAGAGATCCAGCACACCGGGAAAGGCGGCGCTCTAATCTTACAGTAGTTGTTGACAAAACAAAACACACCGTAACCAGCAACACAGAAGTCCTTCGGGGATCTGTGGCATCTGCTGTGAGCAGGGATACATTTCCAAACCTCTGCTGCCTGTAAAACCTCCATGGAATCTCTGAGCAACCCTTTCACACCTGCCACAGGAACAAGTGGACATGCACGGCAGTGGACACAGAGCTCATACCACACAATTATTTCAATTACCACAAACTGCAAGGCATGCTTGTAAGCATAGGAACATCATTGTGTGGGTGTTGAGTTTGGAATCCAGACATAAATTTTTAAAAAAGTCAAATGTAGGAGAGAGAAAAACAGAGAGAGACTCCCTCCTCGTTGCTTTTCCATTTCAGTTTTAATATTTGTTTGGCAGCCATAGAAATATCAAGTAAACACATCATCGGAACTCATGGCCACTTTGCAAAATTTCTGCCAACTTGAAGCCATGTCAGCCTCTGTCAGCTATTATTATTATTAATTTGTGTATTTATTTATTTTCTTTTGCCGTCAAATTAAGTTGGTCATCAGTCGTGAATAAAATGTGCATTTTAAGGGTTCTGCAAAACGTCCAACATTGACCACTCAACAGCAGATTTCAACAGCCTCTCTCCACTGACCTTACTTCACCATACAGTTATGAAATTTGGGACCGTTGTACAACTTCCCAAAAAGATGGATAATATTTCTCCTATTTTAGCTTCCCTTTATTAGCTCCTTCTTAAAACCACAGCAGAATTTAAAAGGGCACCATACAGAAATACAGAAAGTTCTTTGGCTTGTTTTAACCTCATGTTTTGGCTGTTTACAACCTCTGCATTTGATCAAACTCCTAAAAGAGATTTCCATTTCCATCAATCGGCCTGACACTTGGTTAGTTTGCTCATAAGGATCCGGGATCATGGCACCACACTGTCATGGAAAAAATGTAATTACTGAGCAGCGTTGGATTAAATCTCTCATCGAGTTTATTTATCCTTTTGTGTAAAAATGATACAGACAGAGGTTGCAAGATCTGTTTTACCCTATATGAATATTGCCCACCAGTGTTTTCCTTTGATGACTTTGTTAATGTGCTGAAGTGTTCTGATGGTAATTAGTTTATTTCCTGTAAAGTGATTTTTTTTTTCAGAAAAGCAGTTCAGGAATAAAATGTATTATTATTATTATTATTGATTGATTGATTGATTGATTGATTGATTTTTTTACTTTACCCTGTAAAATAACTATTTCTAATCTTGACAATGTTGACTGAACTAATTTTTAATAATCTATTTTACTCATACTGTTAAGCAGTTTTTTCTGGTCTGCCATTACTATCTATGTGACCTTTTCAACTTAAGGGCCCCATAAATACAGCATAATCACACACCAAGCAACAAAAAGATAAATCAGAATTAGCAACTTGTGTGGGCATATAATCTCAGTCACCAATTTAGAGATTGCTGAACATTCAAATATTCAGTTGTATTGCCATTTAGCTCTGTAGTGTAGAAGACAGCAAGAGATTGGGTATGAGCAGCGTGTTTTTCACTGACTCTTGTTCATATTATACTGCTGTGACATAGTTACACTTTTAACGAAGGTGTAAAAAAACACCATTTTGTTTTATAAAAGTTCGATGCTGCAATATTAAGTCACTTTATATCCACTTTGGCACGATGCTTAAGGTTATTGTCCATTTGCATCCAAGCTTTAACATCCTGGCTGATGCTTCCAGATGTTGCATCAATATTTCTACATAATATTATTTCCTCATGATGCCATTTGGTTTAAGAAGTATACCAGTTACTCCTGCAGCAACAGCAGCAGGATGATGCTTCAGCCAGCATCTACAAGGTCTTTGGCTTTTGGACCTCGATATGCTCATCTTTGGGACACAGAACCAATCTCTTTCCTGAATGAAATGGTGGTTGGATGTTCCCATCAAGTCTATATTTGAAAATAATTATTTGAACAGAATATCTGGGCTTTCCTTTATTGTTTGAAAGAAAGTAATCATTCTTGTCATGAAGTGGATGGTTGTAGGTGAGGAGATGACGCAGGAACCCAGGTTATGGCGAAAATGATGAATTTTAATGATTAGCTCAACAGTCAAAACAGACAGGCAGCACGGCAAAGCGGACAACACAGGGGCTCAGCACCGGTAGCAACTAACCCTTTAAAACAGACTGACACGTTGAGCTAATGCCCGCACAGGACACACACACTAGATTTAGAGAAGGCATTAGACCAGTTTTCTGTTTTATTCATGACCACATACCAGGAAAGTCTTGGATATAAAAAGCACAACAATGTGCCGCCTGTGTTCACTGTATGTGCAGATACATTCTGACCAGAGAACATCAGATTAAGACTGTGGTGTTTTTTTATTGAACACCTGGTGACAAGCTGTGCTATACTGAAAACATTATTTGCTACATTACAGCACTAATGACAGCAACTGATGTTATACATACACTGCAAAAAATAAAACGTAGATTTTACGGTAAAACGCCGGCAGCTGGGGTTGCCGAAATTCCACTGTAAAACAAAAAAACGATTTTAGCTATAATTGTTTTTTACAGTTGGATTTTGGCTTCTTCAAGCTTTATTTTATTTAGTAATATTATTCTCTCATCAAAAACATAACCGTATTTGATGCTTTCATTCATATTTGAGGAATTCTTAAATCTCTCATAGCAACCATTCAAAGTGCTGCTTCCACAGAGCTCCTGCCTGATACTGCAGTTCCCAGACAAACCTTCCCTACACGGATCCTCAAGACTAGTCAGCAACATTTAGCAAATACAGAACTCTGCATCTGCTAAGCTTATATTACAAACTACTTCTCGGTCCAACGCACCTTGGAACTTTTGTTAGCAGCATAAATTGTCATGACGATGTGTTGAGACAAGGACAATTGGGAGAAGTTGGCGTTTGTTAAAGAGACAGAGGCTCAATTTCAAGGCATCAAAGACATGTTTGATATATACAGCATTTTTCTGAAGGCGTCATAGAGACTACATTCTACATTCATGCAGGGATTGTTGAGAATAGGGACAAAACAGGTCCTATGGATAAAGCACAAAATTTGAATAAAATATACACAAAATATATTTTTTTCAAATATCTGACTAAACTAACCTGGGTCATGTGAGCACAACAATGTATATTTTACAGGTATTTGCTGAATACTTTTTTATTTTAAACATTGTAGTCGGTGGATGATGCCTGTAAAAGCCTTTGTCCAGGATCAGAACTCAATACATTAT
>CAEGAF010068095.1:0-13125 GCA_903067075.1 Micropoecilia bifurca | reverse complement strand
ACAGTTTGGACTGTTTCAATTAAAAGAAACATGTTTTCTCTCCACTTCTTTGATTCATTTTGTCCAGCTGTCGACTTTAAGTCCGTGTCCAATCAGAGCAGGTATTGTGTAGTTGGTGCTTTTAATCAGTTTGTCCCTCTAAAATCTTTTAGAAAATCGCAAAAGTGTATTGAATATCGCAATATATATCGTATCGTGGGCAGAATATTGTGTTTCATATCGTGAGATTATTGTATCACTACAGCCCTAATTATTACCTATTTTACTGAGTAAAGAATGATGGCGATTGTAGATAGGGGAAAAAATTGTCTAAATTTACACCAAAAAAACTTATATTTTTAGATTAATCTCACATTTTCTGGAAAAAAAAACAAGGACATTTTGGAGTTTGAAAAATAACCTTTATTTTGTTAAAAAAAAATTAAGATTAATCTCAGAAATTTTTGGAAAAAAAGGAAATTTCTGAGTTTCAAAAGTAGAACATTTTTAACTTTTGAAACTCTGAAAGTTTTAACTTTTTCTACAAATTTTCAGTTTTCTCTAGCAAATCTTTCTAGAAAATTTGAAATAATCTAGAATATTTTGAGTTTTTTCTCACCAGGTTTTGACTTTTTAAACTCAGAATGCTGTTGGTTGATGTGTTTACAGACCAAAAATTGTAGCAAATTTTAGTTTGATGCCTTTTTATAGTTTTGAATAAAAGTGAGACATTTTAGCTTGAGAGTGGATTAAGGGAAAGTAGGTCCACTCCTCTGCCATGATTGGTGCCTCTTTCTCTCACCGGAAGCCAAATTTGTAATCCTGATTATTTATCCGATTTGTTTTTTGAAGAAATTTTATGCTGGACACTTGTGTTCCTAATATTTTGGGGGCTGAGTTGTTGCATGTTTGGACAATTATTCTGTCTGGTTTTGGATGCTGGACACCTAGGAAGAAGTTTTGCTCTTTTTTTTTAACTTTTGGAAAGTCGTTATGATGCATAGAAAATAAAAAAGCCATATTCCAGGAAAAAAAAAAAAGGAACAAAGAAAAGATTGCCCCAAGAAAGACTTTCTTCCTCAAACTGTTAGTGTCATACCTTGCTCAGACAAACGTCAACAGCAGGTTCCTTTAGCCTCACAGTTGCTTTGCCCTCCTCCACAAACCAAGTGAAGAACTTCTCTATGTTGTTCCTCAGCTGAAAGAAAAGTTGCAAAACACCGTATGACGGACAACAAAACAAAGCATCATAATTAGATCACAGTGAATCCCTACTTGAACAAGACCAGACAGGGGTTGAATTTACGTCAACGAACAAATGAAGATGTTTCGCCAATTTCAATCAGGGATTTATGGAGCCGTAGATAAAGATTTTAACATTTACATCCAATTTGAAATATTAATAAGAGGCCATTAATGGACCTTGAAATGATTTTGATCTCCACCCTAAGAACAGCGTCCACCGAAATGGAAAACATTAAACCACAACTGCCCACAACTATATGCACATAGGTTTGATAGTCTTACCTGACTTAAAACAGGAAAGGTTTTGTCTTATTTAATGTGAAATTATGGTGAATAAACTCTTTTTTTAAAAATGCAAGGTATGCAAATATTTGATTTTGTAGAATTGAATTGTAGAATATGCAACATTTCCCATTAGGAGAAAAAATAACCTTCCTATGATACAAAAAGCTTCAAAGTTAAAGTAATTGGCAGACTCTGGCTAAAAGAAGTGTGACTTTTAACACAGTAACTGCACATTTATTGATACTCATTGTACAAACAGTGTAGAAAACAGTACATTTAATTATCTCAACAACAGGAACAGCTGCGGAGATTTGAAACCTCAATTGGAATTTATCCTGCCAAAAATAAATCACAATTCTTATAAGACATTTATCACAATACATTTCTTAAAAGAAATGTATCGTGATAAATGTATGTATCGGTCAAAAGAAAACAGTCAATTTAATAATCTCAACAACAGGAACAGCTGCGGAGATTTGAAACCTCAATTGGAATTTATCCTGACAAAAATAAATCACAATTCTTATAAGAAATTTTTATCAAATGTATAGTATCAATGCAAACACGTACATACAAATTATTTTTTACTGCAAATATTTGATTTCAATTGTAGAGTATGCAACATTTTCCATTAGGGGAGAAAATAACCTTCCCATGATACAAAAAGCTTCAAAGTAAAAGTAATTGGCAGACTTTGGCTGAAAGAAGTGACAGTAACTGCGCATTTATTGATAAAACAGTAAATTTAATCATCTCAACAAGAACAGCTGCGGAGATCTGAAACCTCAATTTGAATTTATCCTAACAATAATAAATCACAATTCTTATAAGACATGTATCGTGATAAATGTTTCGTACACGGTAAATGCAAACATGTACATACAAATACTTTTTTATTGACCGACTTAAAACAGGAAAGGTTTACTAATTTCATGTCAGATTGTGATAAACACAACCTGATTTTAACTGAACAATATGTGAAATGCTCCATTGTGTGATGCTAATCTGGAAAGTTTTGGCAACTGGAGTCAGAGGACCGTCAGAACATTCTGTACCCTGCGACAGGAGCAACTCACCGACCTTATATTTTGACCCGGTTCTGTCTTTGGCCGTGCAGATCATCATGTAGACGTTGCTGCTCTGACTGGACTTGTCCAGGTGCTTCCCGATGGAGACCACGGCTCTCACGCCCTTTCCCCTACTTTTCATCCCGAACGACGGGAGCATCCGGTTCACCACCTCCACATCGCACTGCAGCTTCATGGCTCCTGAAGGCTGCGGGCAGGCCGAGCATGGAGGGTCATACCAGAGGAAAACCTCCGTCAAAAAAGAGAGAAAAAATAATAAAATAAACAAAAAGTAAAGCAGTAAAAGTCTAGCCGCGGACTCTGCCAACAACAAACACCCGATCTGCTGCGATGTCAGCAGCTAGCAGCCTCCTTATTCGGGGAGAAATGGAGAAAAGCTTCATTTGTGGGAAGATCGATCAGAAAGTCCCGAGCAGCTGCGGGTTTGGCTGCTGACGCCGAAAAGCTGTTCTAGGTTCGGGATTGTTCTCGCCTGTCAGCAGCAGTTTTAGCGTAATCCCGCGCGAGGGAAGTGACGTCAGAGAGGCTCGTTCAGTAACGTAGGCGAGGCGCGTTACACAGGAACGCCGCCAGATGGCGGCAGAGAGGCACCAGGAAGTTCTCGTTGCAAACACTTGGCTTTAAAATAAAATAAATTAAAATCTGAAAAGTATGGCAGCCCATTTCCGCCATGAAAAAAAAGCTAAACAGGAAGTCATAATTTCGACTTTGAAAGTCATAATTATGACTTAATCATGACTGAAAGTCATAATTTCGACTTTCAAAGTCATAATTATGACTTAATCATGACTGAAAGTCATAATTTCGACTTTCAAAGTCATAATTATGAGATATAAAGTCATAATTTTGACTTCAAAGTCATAATTTCGACTTTCAAAGACTTTGAAAGTCGAAATTATGACTTTGAAGTCGAAATTATGACTTTCAAGTCATAATTATGACTTTGAAAGTCGAAATTATGACTTTAAATCTCATAATTATGACTTTGAAAGTCATAATTATGACTTTGAAAGTCGAAATTATGACTTCCTGTTTAGCTTTTTTTTCATGGCGGAAATGGGCTTCCATAGGATAGTGACCAGGCAAAATAGAGCAACATTTTTAATATTTCATAACTAAAAATATAAAACGTGTGAAATGAATTTGTTTTCAGGACCCAGGAGGACAATATAGAAAATAATAATAAAAAAAAAAGGTAAAGCAGACATTCTCACCTCAAACATGGTGTGAAACTGCATATATACTTTATTCTATAAATGAACTAGAAATGCTATCTGGCCAAGAAACGATAAAATGAAACCAGCCGATTATTTTTCTGCCCATCAACATTTTATGTGTTGAGAGTTGCTCAGAGCTTGGTCCTCTTAAAAAACGTCCTCTTGGTCACTAAGGACGTTTTCAGTTGATCTATTTTAACTCATTATAACCTAATAAACTATTAAAGGACATTTTATTGTAAGTGGATTAATTATTTGCACCTGTCACGTTAAAAAACACGTGATTCTTGTGGAATAATGTCTGATTTTCTGTCTGCAGGGCCAGTTGGTGAGCATATGGCAGGATCTCTCTCAGACCGAGCTCAGCCTGAACCAACAGCTGTCTGAGTTTTACGACACGCTGCTCTCCACTTGGCACGCTCAGGTGCAGTGGAGCAGCCAGGTGAGACCTGCTGCAGCACCAGGATGATCGGTTTGGACTGAGTGATGATCGGTGCTAATGTGTGTGATGCTAAACCGCTGCAGGTGTTTAAGAACCCGTACGAAGTGGTGACGGTTCTGCTGATCCAGACGCTGGGGGCCCTGGTGCCGTCCATCCCCGTGTGTCTGAGCAGCGCCATGGATCGGGCCGCCCAGGAGCAGCGCCTGGACTCCCTGCTGGAGCTCCACCAAACCACCTCCACCTTCGGCCACAGCCTGGAGGCGGCCATGCTGCCACACCTGGGTCTGTACCAACATTCTCTCATGTCACGGCCACAAGCTGCTGGTTTTCGTCGGTTTTATTTTATGCCATGTGATAAATTGAGGAAAAGTAGCTCATAATTGTGAAGTGGATGGAAAAATTTTACGTTGGTTTCATAATTTGTTTTATTAAAATCTCAAAAGTGTGGCAGGCACATGTATTCAGCCCCACAAAACACACGAGTTTGATTTAATCTTAAAGTTATATACCAAGACAAGAATGTTTTATTTATAATCAGACATTTATTTAAATCAAAACATAATCACTGGTTATTATAATGGCCTATTTAAAGTCTGGTCTGAGAAGTGTTGCAATCTGACTGAACGCATTCCAAAGATGAACGTTTCAGAATCTGTATATTATATAAACTCCTGGGTGCTGGATACTCATTCATTCCACACTTTTCATACTTTTAGTTATAAAATAAAATATTTTTTAAAAATTACTCTATTTTGCCTGGTCCTAAATCAATTAGAGCAGGATAAAATAAAACGAGCTCAATAATTTCCATTTGCATAATTTATCATTTTTCCCTGTTTCTACCAAAAACTGGATGAGAAAAATGTTCATTCTGGTGTTTTGGTCTCAAGTCAACAATTTTGTTTACATTTCATTTTGTTTTGTTTATTTATTTTAGATATTTAAAGTATCTTCCAGTTCCTTTGTTAAATGTTTGTTAGAATTAAAAGTTTATTGATCTTTGAGAACATGTTCTTGTCATCAATCCATCTATCAAATGTTATTTGTATAGCACATTTCAGCAGCAAGGCATTTCAAAGTGCTTTACATAACTGAAATAAAAACAGCAGGTGACATTGAATAAACAGTGAGAAAGAGAAATAAAAAGAAAAGTAAATAAAAAAATAAAAAGTAAAAATAAAAACTTAAACATTTAAAACGTCTTTAGTCAAACAGCCATTTGACAAGGACTCAAACCTTTAAAACCTCTTTAGTCAAGTCATTAGTCTTGTGTTATCATCATGCCATTACCTTTTATATTCAATAAAAATGAAAACAATCTAACACTGTTGTTTTACTTACTGCAGTAACTTCTGGGACATTTTATCTTGCAGTAACATTTATTATTTTGACAGGTTCCATTGAAATCTCAGTAAAATAAAAGGACGATTGACGGACTGCGAGTTAAAACGTTGTGAATATTTTGGTTCCAGGTGAGAACAACCTGCTGAAGGTGAACGAACTGGTCTGTTCGCTCTACGACCCGTATAAGTCCTACCAGCTGCAGTACGGCGAGCTGGAGGAGACGTTCCTCCTCATCCAGATCAGCGCCGTCCCTCTGGTCAGACCGCCGCCCATCAGCAGAACCTCCAGATAACCAGCCGTCTCTCTGCAACGCTCAGGGTTCTGTGTGTGATGCTCAGGAACACGGGGAGGTGATGGACTGCGTGGAGGAGCTGAGCCGCTCGGTGGGGAAGCTGTTTGGCCTGGCGAGTGGCGCCGTGGAGCGATGCGTCCGACTGAGCGATGGACTCGCCGTGTGCGGCCTGCTCAGAGCTCTCAAGGCCCTGTTCACCAAGTAAACACGCTTTTCCCGTTTGCAGCTTCAATTAGGGCTGGGAGATCAATCCGTTTGATCAGTTGATCAAATTTTCCAGTTTTGAAGGTTAAAATTTTGGAAAATCTGTTGTTTTTTTTCACCTACACTATAAAAAGAAAAGGTTGAACCAACTTAATTGAATTGCTTCTATGGGTAACAAGCAATTCAATTAAGTTTATGGATGATAAGTTGGATGATTAGAATATATTGAATTGGTTAAATTTAATAAATTAAGTTGGTTAAACTTAATAAATTAAGTTGGATAAACTTAATTGAATTGCTTGTTACTTATGGAAGCAATTCAGTTAAGTTAGTTCAACTATTTAGTGTATGTTTTGAGTTAAATGAACACAAAAACAAATTAGTTGGCATAGCAAAAGCAAAAGAATTGAGTTAAATTAATGTAAATAAGTCCATAAGATGAACTTAAGCCCAAAAATCACTTTTTAGAGTGTATACTCTAAAAAGAAAAAGTTGAACCAACTTAATTGAATTGCTTCTATGGGTAACAAGCAATTCAATTAGGTTTATCCAACTTAATTTATTAAGTTTAACCAATTCAATATATTCTAATCATCCAACTCAATTTGTTAATTTTTTTAAAACAAATGTATTAAGTATGTTTTAGATAACAGTTTTAAGTCAGTCTTACTCAAATCATTTAGTTTTCTTCAAAAAATGCTAAATGGACTGAACTTACACAGCACTTTTCCAGTCACTTTGACTAACTAATCAAAGCACTTTACATTAGAGTCACATTCACACACCAATATCCACATCAACATGTGGCTGGGATTGAACCAACAACCTTCCGATCACAAGACGACCACTCTACCCACAAATATGAAAGTAAAAAGGTCCTTTAATGAGAAGATTTGTAACTTTTAAATTTGAGTATATTTAGAGGACACTGTAAAAAGAGTTTTCAAAAATATTTAGTTTGGAAATACTTAAAAGTTTGAGTTGACTTTCTGTAGCATTAAGACAAAGATTTTAAATGTTTATTAGAAGAGAATAAATGATTTGATTAAGAGTGACTTAAATCTGTTATCTTAAACATACTTAATAAATTTGTTAAATAATATTAACAAATTTAAATTAACTTGGATAAACTTAATAAATTAAGTTGGATAAACTTAATTGAATTGAATTCTATGGAAGCAATTCAGTTAAGTTGGTTCAACTATTTTCTTTTTAGAGTGTAAGTTTTGAGTTAAATGAACACAAAAAAGTAACTTGGCATAGCAAAAGCAAAATAATTAAGTTAAATTAATGTAAATAAATTCAGTCCAAAAACACTTTTTACAGTGTACACAGTCGTTGGGTTCAAAGTGATGTCAGCACGTCCAGGGCGGCCATCTTGTTTGTCATGCCTGTTATACAGCTTCTGTTTATTTACACTTTGAATTATATGATAAAATATTATAGTTAAACTACTTTTTTTTCCCCTTTTAGAAGTCATAATATTACATGAAAACAGTTGTAGGAATACAGGAATAAAGTTGTATGGGAACGTTTTAATATTACCGTGAAGATTAAAGTAGGAATCTTATGAGAACACAAAAAACAAAGACAGAAAAAAATCATAAAAAATTGTTCTTATTTTATTATCTTATTAAAACGACTTTATTCTCATAATATTAAGACGTTCTAGTAAAATTGCGACTTTATTGTGCTCATATTTTGACTTTTAATGTTCTCATAATTAAACGAAATTTTTTGTAGACTGGCCTTAATAAAAGCCACTTTTTGAGAATGTTTTCCATCATTTGAAATTTCTTTCTTAGAAAAGAAAGCAGGAAGAAAATCGATTATAATCGGACCTGGTGTGAAAAAAAATCAGATATTTTATTTTTAAGCCATGTGCCCAGCTCTAATTTAAATTTATATCAAACATATTCCTTGGAATAACCCTATAATTCCTTTAAAACTCAGATACGTGTCAGACTTTTCTACAACGCTCCAGTCGATCAGGAAGAAATGCAGACTTGAGGAAACGCCGAGTTCCTCTGCTTTCCAGGAGGACTGGACCGCCTTCCAGAACTCAGTCCGGTGAGTTTGCTTTTAAACTAAAGTTCATCCAAATGGGGATTAAAACGATTGATCGATTTACTTGTCGATTAATTGTTTATTCTATTAAAATGATCTGAAATTGATAGTAACATCCGCTGAAACCTCCTTTCAATGTTGTAGTTTTGCCTCCACACAGCAGAGGGCGCCGCTGGTCGCGATATTGAATCAAAGATGGCGGAGCCAAATCAGAAGAGATTTTCTATTTTTTTCAGATTGTGAACAAACAGGAGGTCTCACTTCAACATAAATTGTAGATCTCTGTTTGGTGTATTTTTTTTACTTAAAAAAATGTTTATTTAATCCAGGGAATTGACCCACAGTGGGTAGAGGGTCCAGAAATTTAACTCAAGATTAGCGATAATTCATAATAAAATTAGTAAAACAAAAGTTAAAAGTACAGAGTAAGTAAAGTAACTTTTTTCTAAAAGTTACTTTAACTGTCAAAGTTATGTAAACCCCAAGATACTAAGTGATTATTTAAGGTGAAAATAAAGAAGTAACAGTAATTTGAAAGTTGACGCAGCTAAAAATGGTGTTAAAATGTAAGCAACAAAATGGCCGCTCATCAGTTAGTCGATCGATGAGATGAAGTTTAGATTAACTTGCTCGGGTTTCACAGGATCATCGCCACATGTGGAGAATTGCTGCGGCAGTGCGGGGCTTTTGAGCAGCAGCTGTCAAACAAGTGAGAAACCTTCCTGTCGTCTGTTTTTATTTAGTTTCTCAAATCGAACCCAGTTTCAGTTTTTAAGAGTAAAATAAATAATAAAAGCTGCTTCTGATCCCTGCAGGATCCTGGGCACAGCGGGTAAATACTTATCGGAGTCTTACAGCCCGCGCAGCCTGGCCGGCATCCAGGAGGCCAGCGACCGGAAAAACGCCACCAAAAACCCCTGGCAGGAGTACAACTACCTCCAGAGGGGCAACGTGGCCGAATACAACAACCTGATGGAGATCCTGTTCTCGCTGAAGGTAGGACGCAGGTTGTAGTCGGCGCTGAGCGTCTGGCTGCTGACCTTCTGGTAAATAACGACGGTGGTGTTGCAGGAAAAAGGGACAGGAAACTCCAGCCTGCTGGCTGAGCCCAGATCAGCTCTGACCAGGCTCAACCAGCAGGCCAACCAGCTGGCCTTCGACTCCGTCTTCCTGCAGATCAAACACCAGCTCTGCCTCGTCTCCAAGACGGAGGTGAGTGAGTACCTGTCGGGTTGCCACATGATTTGATTATCAGGTTTAATTTTAGCTCCTTGGTGTTGTGGGAGATTTACTCTGGAGTTCTGGCCGTCCTGTTCCTTTAAGTCTGGTCTCGTGTTGCTCTGGTCTAGAGTCAGGAAGCTTCTGCTATTGGAGAGAACTACACTGAAGACCTGCCCACTTTCAGCCTGTCACCTCAGGAGTACATCACAAACGTACGTTTATGTGTTCATTTAAATCTGGCTTTGATTCAAAGTTGATTTATCAGCACAAGGAAAAACAAAGTTTATGACATTAAGACTTGTCCTGTCATGATGACAGGTTTTGCTGGACGATAAATTGTTTCAGAAGTTATCGCAATAAATTTCCATGAAAAAGATTTTTTTTTAAATGAGTATGTATGAGATTAATCTCAGACATTTTCTAACAAAAACAAGGTTTGGAAAGTGTAAAAACTCTGAAATTTGAGGTTGATCTCAGAAATTTTCTGGAAAAAATCTTGGAAAATTTTGAGTTTGAAACATTGAAAATCAGCTCGAGATTTTTATATCAGAAATTTTCTAGGAAATTTTAAAAAGTCGAAATTTTTTTGTCTGAAATTTACTCCGTTTTTCCGCCTGTGCGTTTCTCTGTATTTGGACTGTAAACCATCATGAACTTCTGCAAATGCAAAATCATTAAAAACTGAAGGAATTGATTGATGTAGCAGTGAATAGATAACATTTGCTTTGATTTGATGGATAAAATAATATTTTAGCACACAGCAGCTGTTTTTGTTGATCCGGCTCCAGCTACTGTCTCTCCTCCTCAGATTGGTCAGTACCTCATGTCTCTGCCTCTCCACCTGGAGCCCTTTGTGACCCAGGAGGACCCGGCACTAGAGATGGCCTTGCATGCTGGGAAGCTGCCGTTCCCTCCAGAGCAAGGTACTTCACCTCTTCCACTAATTCATCCTCACTTTAATCTCCTCTACTGCTCCATTTCGGCATGACCAGATGGTCACATCAGATCTTAATCACTTTATTAAAGCTTTTCTCTTAATAAAACAACGTTTTCCTCGCAATTTCATGACTTTCTTCTGGTAATATAATTGACGTTATTCTCACAATTTTAAAAAGTAAATCTTAGTTTACATTCAGAGTCAGGATGCGAGTCGGGAGTTGTTAAAGTATTTCAGACGTTTAGAGTGTTCGACACTGGAGTTGAAAAATCAGAACATTTGTGTCTGGATGCAGAGGATCAACCAATCAGAGGCTCTGCTATGTAGCGTAGTGGCCAGTAGGTGGTGTCCTGCCAGGAGCTGCAGGTTAGCAGGTCATCAAACTGGGCTAAGGTGAGACGGCGCTCATGGCCCAGTCAGCTGGTCAAACTCACATCAGATCTGAATTATCTGGTAAATTAAAACAGCAGCATTTTGTTGATTTCAGTAAATAAAACCTTGATACTCTCAGTATTTGTTCCTCCGTAGCTGAAGCACGTCCAACATGTCCAACTCGAAGAGTCGGAGGCGTTTTTTACGTGTGAAACGCGTTGGGTGTGAAAGCAGAGCATCGTACACAGTAAAAATGTCAGTGTTGAATTAACACCCAAAAGTGTCGATATGTGTTCAAGTCAGCTGGTGTTAAATTCAACACATTAGCATTACAACGGTGTTAGTGTTAAAATATATTAAAAGTAACACCAGTGTAGTGTTGATCACAAAACATAATGTGGTGTTAAAAAGTAAATAATTGACCCACAAGGTGTCAATATCAGTCAAATCCAGTGGAAAATATTCAAAACAATACACAGAAATGGAAAGTTTAACTTTTCTTAAACCAATTTCAGACCAACGTTAATTTAACAAAAAAAATGGGTGTCAATCTTTTAACACTTTAAAAAGTGTTACATTAACACCTGCTGACTTGGACACATATAGACACTTTTGGGTGTTAATTCAACACTGGCATTTTTACTGTGTACTAAGAAACTTTTCCCCTTGTTGTCTCAGGCGATGACCTTCCTGAGTTGGACAACACAGCAGACTACTGGCTGGGCTCCATCGCCAGGGCAACCATGCAGACCTACTGCGACGCCATCTTGCTCATCCCCCGTCTCTCCCCTCACTCCACCAAACAGCTGGCCACAGATATCGGTACGGAGAGCCGGGAAACGCCTCCAGGTTCTGTCGCTTCCGTCGTTCTGTGTGGAGTCATTTGAGTTTGTCTCCCTCAGAGTATCTGAGCAACGTGATGGACGCTCTGGGCCTGCAGCCGTCTCGCACGCTGCAGCACATCGTCACGCTGCTGAGAGCAAAACCTGAAGATTACCGGCAGACGGCCAAGCTGATGCCGCGCCGCCTGGCGACCAGCCTGGCCGCGCTGCGCGCCATCGACTACTAGCCGCTCCGACGGAGGAGGAGACGGGGATAACGGCTGTTTTACATGTTACGCTTCTTTGTTTGGGTCTTTTCTGTGATTGTTCTCTTTGTGTTTGGCAGCATTTTGGGTTTTTGTTCATTTTGGAGCAGCAGAAACTGAAATCAGAATGTTTGACATTCTTTCCTAAGTTTTACCTGTAAATCTGCCTTCAGTTTAAGCCAAAATCTGATATTTATATATTCATGTTTTTTGCCTAATTTATGCATCTATAAGAGAGTAAATTCTCTATGATTCATACATCTAATGAACTATTCCATACTGATAATTGATCTGGGGGATGAAGGTATTTCTGTTGTGTTTTTTATTAAATCATCTCATGTTTTGCTAAAACATAATTATAGTATATGTCTCTGTTTTGCTTGGACTGACTCATGATTGTCTCTATTTTGGATAGCAAGGATCTTTTGTATTGTGAAAATCTGTATTATAAAAATCGGATGACTCTATAATGAAGCCTTGATGTTTGTTTTTACAAGCTTAATGTTAACTTAACTGCGTTTCAATGTTTTTATAACTGTTGGGAAATGTGTGCACAGAGCTGGGAAAGAAGTATCTGCCTGCCTGGGTTTATATTAAAATATTATCCACTGTAAGTGACAGATTAACTTTGATTAAACTTTATTGATTCCATTTTAATACTTTTAGTTCCAGTCTAAATCTAGACATGTAGGTCTAGATTTGTAGTCTAAATATAGACCTACATGTCTAGATTTAGACATTAAATCTAAATCTCTGCAGGCCTAAGTTAAGGTCAAAGTTCAGAATTCAAGAATATAAAAACTGCACTGCAATTAAATATTAAAAAAGGGAAACTGCTAATCTAAAAATAACTGTTTTATAGAAGATCTCTGCAGAGGGAAAACTCACATCAGTGTTTGTTTTCTCATTTAGAGCATATAAAGTTGATCCAAGATGTATTTTTCAAAGTTTATATGAATACTTCATAATTTACTGTTTATTTGAGTCAAGTAATTCCACAAAGCATCAACCTTCAAATTGCTGCTACATTTTTATTTTCACTAAAGTGTCTTGCACTCTAAAGAGTGTTTTTTGGGCTTAAGTTCATCTTATGGACTTATTTACATTAATTGAACTTAATTCTTCTGCTTTTGCTATGCCAACTTACGTTTTTGTGTTCATTTAACTCAAAACTTACACTAAATAGTTGAACCAACTTAATTGAATTGCTTCTATAGGTAACAAGAAATTCAATTAAGTTAATCCAACTTAATTTATTAAGTTTATCAAACTTAATTTATTAAGGACCTTTTTACTTTGACTTTACTTGAAATAATTAAGTTCAATACCATATTTGTGCCATGAC
>CAEGAF010068091.1:0-33176 GCA_903067075.1 Micropoecilia bifurca | reverse complement strand
GAATCGTTTTTTTACTGGAAAGTGCGGCTATAATTGTTTCCTGAAGATAAATAAACAAATAGGGCTCAGATTTTATTACTAATCTGACATTCAAAGGTTAAACAGAAAAATTAGAGGGGAGGCAGAGAGCAGAGAAGGATAAGTCAAGACAAAAAAAAATAGAGCCAGTGTTGTCAGCATTCCTCAGATGCCTCAGCTAATTCCCAGCAACAACAGCCACACACTCTGAAATGAACAGTATTTCTCTTCTCCCATTCATGTGCAGCATCACTTAATAACATTCCTTGGTTTTAAACAGTTAGCAGCCAGCAGCGGCTCTCTAACCAAGAGCTACGTTAAACCCTCCGGTGGGTTGTTGGTTTAAAGCCCTCACGCCAGCCCGAATGTGCGCCAGTCAAAGCAGATCAAAGCCCCAAGTTAGCGCCTGAGCTCTGATGATGGCGGGTGCTGGCGAGTTTATTCGAGAGGATCCTGACATTCGGGCCCCGCGGGGCAGGACGCCGACGCTGAAAAAACTACCTATTGTAGAGGAAAGATCCCACCATGCATGGAGCAAAGCCTGTCTTTGTAACGTGCACCGAAGATAGAGAAGTCCTTCTATGAACTTCAGGCTGCAGCTCATGGAGGTGGAAGTTTAAAGACTGCTACAAACACACGAAAGCAAAATTAGGCTATGAAGGAAAGAATCAGCAAAACAGTGTATTAATTTTGGGGACAAACATTGTACTTATTACAAATTACGCCCATGTAATCACACCTGGATATGAATATCTTTTCGTCGAGATGAGTAAATATTTTATCCGAGTTATCAATCCCTTTGAGAAAATATATTATATTTGTGCTGAACCTGACAGCGTGAAGCAATTTACAGTACAAACAAGGAGAGACAATTTAAAAGAACAATGATAAGTGAGTGGCACTTTGCTTCTCTCTTGTAAATCCCACATCACTTCGCTCCGAGTCCATCCTTATGAAGAGACATCCTGGCCAAGATAGCAGACTGGGGTCAAAGCGGGTGGCCAGTGTTATTACAGAGTGTAATATCTATGTTTGACCAGCCAGACTACAGGGATTTGACTGACCGGCTGGCCGGCCGATGAACGGCGGTGTGGGGGGAAAGGGAGGAAAAGGAGAGGCATAAACACTAGTAATGAAGAGGCTGCAGTCAGAGGTTAAAGCAGCATCAGAGAAACAACAAACTGACGCCCACAACAAAGAGAGCGAAGGTGAGAGGTGGCGGCGGAGCAGAGACAGACAGCGAAAGACACCTGGCGGAGGACAATCTAATCCCGGCACTGAAAGAAAACACAGCGAAACAGCCGGCCTGCCCACCTGAAACCACACAGCGAGGATATGTGCCGTCCTCTCCCGACACATGCAAAAATACGGCGCAATTATGAGAGTTTGGCGAGACCATATGACAACAAAATGTTATTTAAGAAAAAGGAATTTGGAACAAAATAACTCAACAGCAGACAGACATCTTTTCTGAAATACTGCAGGTAAATTACATTTTTTTTGTTTGTTACAAACACCATAAACGAAGCAATACTGTCTAATGCTGCCCCCTGTCTACCAAGAGCGACAAGTCAAACTGAAACTAATTTAACATTACTTAGAATCATAAAAAAACTATAGAAAACACAATTTACGTGAAATTAGGAGAACTGTTTAATTGGTAACTTATGATGGAGAAATTATTCTAATCAATAACTTGAAGATTAAAAGCATCAAGTTACCTTTATAATAAAACTAAATTATGAGAATTTTTTTTTAAAGCCTGAAAAGTCCATGGTGGTATTTTAAATGCAGATTTATAACGCTGTGCAAATACATAATGAGACAAATTTTACATTTTTGTTTTTTCCATTTCAGCTTTTTTAGAGCCCTTTCCAACATGCAGAGATTCAATATGGTTCATGAAATTGAAAAAAATAGAAAAAATAAGAATACACGCATTTTACACGTAAATAAACTCGGTAAGAATATAAAATCAAAAGGAAAGAGGACAATCAGAGAAAATAAAAGCTGAAAATAAAAGCCATAAAAAAGTAGAAAAAAATTTCTAACTGCATTCTATAAAATGTAAAAAAAAAAAAAAGAAAAAAGAAGAAGAAACTCTTGTGATGATTTATGAAGTACCACTAAGCAATGTTACGGCAAATTGAACACAATTGGTGTTTCAATAGAATTTTTAAAAATTATTGTTTCAATAAATGAATAAATAATAATAATGCAATAAATAATTATCCCAAACTGCAACTAAAATATCGACTCCATTTGTTGAAAACAGAAAATGAATGAATGATTAAAAAATCCACAAGAGATCCATAACAAAAAGAATCACGTTGATATCATTTAAAAGTCATAAAATACTAATTCAATTAGAAATAGTTCAGTTCCTGACTTTCACAGCCATCATCAGAATGCAGTACTTCAGGTATTTAGCCCTCTGACAAGTAAAATGTGGAGCATTTCTGCAGGAATTCAGCAGGTAATGAAATGAAATGGCCGTCATAAATGTCTGCATAGATGCACAGTGGCCTGCGTTTATTTCAGAGCCGAATGTACGTCTGAGTTCTCCAACATAAAGGAGACTCAGCTTCTGGCCAGTACACCCAATGACAAAATTAACGATCCAATCATTGTAAATGCCAATTGCCTATAATCCCTGGCTGGAAGCAAATCAAAGAGAAGGAAAGGTTTCCATTAAACAGTCACAAGCTCTTTCTCTCAATCTCTCTTGTTCTTTCCCTTCATCCCATCTAAGCACCAGATGCCTTTCTTTCATTTTGCTTCCCATCCAGCCTTGCTTTTCTCAGTCTTGCAGCCTCTGTCTGCGTTTGGTCCCCTATGTCTCTCAGCTGCAGGGTGAGGGATGGGGTCTCAGGGGGAGGATGGGGCACTGACAAGGGAAGAATCCCCAATACAACTGGTCTGGTCACGGACAAACTGGGACCCAGCAGCCAGCCCTATTCTACCCAGTACTCCCCTGGCAAACATTTGCTCTGCAGCTTAGCCCAGAAGCTAGCCAGCAACATAGCCCACCCCACCCCAAACTCTTGTCTGGTTATGCCAATCAAGAACAACACAAACTTTGGTTTAAAAGAAAAAAGGAAAGAAAAAAAAAGTAGGATTGAGAAGGGCCACTAGGGGAGGCGTAAAGAAAAACGAAATAGAAAACGGAGGGATAAGGGAAGATTGTTGGGATTCTATGGCCAAAATAAATAAAAGGAGAAGATAAGACTCTTTCTTTACTGATATGCACAGACAGGACTGAAGATCCTAAGCTAAGAAACTAGCAATGGAAAAAAGCCCTTTGGCAAAGCCAGAGGTGAGGAAAAACAGACTCAGACAGGCTGAAAACGTTACAATCTTTTTTATTGGAAGCAAAAAGAAATAACTTCAGGTCTAGAATATAGCTCCAAGTATCTATTTTTCTTGTTTTTCAGTTAGAACTTTCTCTTATCCATCACCTTTATCATAAACAAGTCAGACAAAGCAGGTTCAACCTTACTGAACATGAGCCTACATGAGGTAGATATTTTTCCACTTCTTGCGGACAGCGGCATATTTTTTAGAGACTATGCATTCGCGGCCTGCACATCTCATGTGTGCAGGTTAAAGTTCTAGGTCTCATTTTCTCAGCAGGGGACTTTCAGATGTCTAAAGACAAACATGTGTAAGGAAAAGACCGCGACATGGAGGCCTGTTTAAGCCCACATTGTCCCTTCTCTGTCCGCTCTTGCCTCTTACGGCACCCCCCACCAAGCCAACACTCCTCGGTCTCTTTTCTGTGACCGCAGCTCCCACTCCCACACCACAGGGGCCCCTCCCCTGTGTTTGTAATCCCAGCAGAAACACTTAAGGTTCACAGTGGGTGCTCATCAAAACCATCTGCCTTAGAGGAGAGTGAAAGTACAAAAAAAAAAGTAAAAGATGTTGAAATGGGGAGAAAATTGTAGAGCGCGAAGGACGTCCAGGGAGGGCAGGCGGCCTCCGGTTAAGAAGCTAGTCAAACTAATTTAATCAATTAGCACCATTACAGGCTCTGCTAGAAGCCTGATTATTAATCATGTGTTCTTCCGCTCTACGGAGGGTCCATGAATTAACCACAGTGGCTGCACAGAGCAAAACAGATGAATGGCCGACTTTTGCTTTCAGATTTACTGATTGGTTTGGATGTAAAACATGACAACCAGAGAGAACACCTGATTCCTGATGCTATTACTAAAGACACAGAAGCAGCTGATACTAACCAGTGAGAGAACAATATCAGGCGACGGGAATTAGCCGATTTTCAGCTTCACCGTTCCGAGGTGATTATACAACATCCCTCAGAGTGGAAGTTATATCTAAGTGAAGAAGAGGTTGAAGTTATCGATATAATAGTGCTGATTAGGTTTTTTCAGAATGGAGACGGAAACAAAAAAGATCCAAGATGACATATTAAAGGAAACAGCATTTTCTACAGGTGTCATTTCATTGATTTGGGGAGTTTAATACTGTGCAACATGGCATGTCCGATGTGTGATTTGTTGCTGAAGCAGAGACATCAGAGACAGAATCTAAACAAGAGGGAAGCAAAGTAACAGGCAGTCATTCCTTTAGAAAAAGTGGATAATGATCAGATATATGCTAGAGCAGCAGTCACACCACTTGATATTTTTCACAGGTCGATCAATCAGTTTAATCCGAAACAAAAAATAATCAAACATTTTGAATCGAAGACTTCAGAAAATAACAAAAACACCAAACAGACAGCAGCAAAGGTTCGGCTTTTGAGTTTCACCCTCTCATCGTACACACCAACATATTTCAGCGTATGCACACAGAGACAGAAGTTTTAATAATGCTTGCTATACAACTTGCTAGTTAGTATAAGACGCTGGAGACACTTTGAAACTTAAACTTTGCTTTGTAACAATCTGCATGAGGAGGTCAGCTCTTCACAAACAACAGAAAATCTTCGAACTCTGACAGGTGCATCTCTTAGGGGAAAAAAAATGAATTTCTTAATTTAGTGTTGCAGAGTGATGATTCCACCTGATTTCACTTTGTGAAGTGCATTTCCAAAAACGAGACGACAGAGTACTTGTCATTAATTATGAATAATGTCTACTCAGGTCTCCCTTTTGCAGATGAGGTAAAACCGGGGCAGTGATGTATGTATGTGCCGACAAGACGATTCCAGCTCACAAACACTGACGCACAAACACTCTCATCTGCATAGGCACATGGACCCACATGTTTCATAACCTTTAAACTACTTTCAATGCAGATAGAACAACCTGTGCCTTCACACGGGGTCCGGGATTAATATTTCATACGCAGCCAAATCTACTGTTTAGTTTCAGACGAAGAGAATGAACGGACTTTGAGCGCTCCCGCATGCCTTGATCAAACAATGTTCAGTCATTTAAACTGCCTCTCTAGTCTGCAGGGTTGGAGGAAGAAGGGAAAAAGACGCAGTATGTACTGGGAGCAGGCGGAAAGAGGGGGTTGTACCAGACCACAGCTGTGAGAGTAATTATGTGCTCCGAAATGTGATCATTTGTGATGAATAATGAATCGATGGCGGAGATAGACTAGCAATGTTTGGCAAATAGAAGGAAAGCCATGTTATGGGGAAATGAGAATCAGGTGCAATAATATTATGGAGGTGAGAGCCTGCGGGTGCGTTACAGAGAACTTCTGTAAGAGTCTGTGAGGGTCGGTGCTCGCATGCTGTTGTGGCGTCTTACCTCTTGTATAGTTTTGGAGCCGGGAAAATTGAGGCTGTAGTCCCTCTGAGCCTCACGGTGGCTGATGACCAGCAGGAAGTTCTGATTTAGCGAATCTTGAAGTGCACTAAATGACAAGAAAAACAAAAAGCTGATTAAACCAAAGGAGGAAACACGTAATAATGACAAAAAAAAGAAAAAAAAGACAGATGCAAGTAAAAACAAACATTATCTGTTAGACAAAGATTAGGCAAGCTGAAACTTGTCGAGCAAGAGTGACCTGCTGGCCCCCAGCAAAGTGGGTGCCTCCTCCAGGGGCCCGTCGGCCATTTTACTGGTCGTGTCTTAACAAGTCTGGCCGGAGCGCCGCTCAGCACAGCAGGCTCTCGCAACGTGACCACCTGCACAGTAACAGCATGGAGCCCATCAACCTGTATTACTGCCAACAGACCCAGGAGAGCCTTCAGCCGTTCATCTCCAAAACCCCATGATCCCTCTGAAGCAGACTTGAATGTAACATGAACTACAGTAGCTGACCACCTTTTAATGATGTACTTATGTGGGGCACCAACAACTATTATGGCAGGTTAAATTATTGCTCATTTGATGCTTTCTTCTAACCTATGTTGAATCTGCTTACACAGCCATGCAAAAGCGTTCTCACCCCTTTAACATCTTCACGTGCGACATCAAATCTCATTGAATTTTTTCTGTGATCAGTGAACACAAATTAGTCAATACTGGTAAAATATAAAGAAAATAATACGTGGTTGTCCATTATTTCTTTATTTAGAATTTTTGCCATAATGTTTTCAATCCCTATTGAGCGGTATACAGTATTGCCTCTATTGGTGTCTAGTAGTTTTACACTTCTAATAAAAGCTGCTCAAGTTCACTTACACTGGACAGAATGTGTCTGTGAACATCTTTTCTTGTGTTTTTCCACAGAAAATCAGTTGAATCTGGACTTTTAAACACATGAATACATTTGATCTAAAGCATTCCACTGTAGTTGATTGTATGTTTGACCACAGCAAGTTTTTGTCCATATTTGTTCTTTCTTTAGCTGCATTTATGTTACATTCACCTCCAAGCATCTACTGTGTGCCTAACGAAGAAAAGCATGATGCGAATTAAAGTGGGAATGGTGTGTTGAAAGTAATGCGTAACGTTAGTTTTGCACAGTCCAAATAGCTCAATTTTGGCCTCATCTGGCCAGAGCATCTTCTCTCCTGTGCCACCAAAATTTTTTGTGGAAAACAGCAAAAAGGTTTTTTTTTGTAATTTATTTTTTTAAAAAACTTTTTTTAAAAATCAAAAAAAAAAAAAAAAAAAAAAAAGCCTACTCATCCTTTCACGTGACATTTACACTCTCCTTTGTGTTCTTCTATCACATAAAATCCTAACAAAAGGCATTGAAGTCTGGTAGAAAAATTGAAAGTAGATAAAGCACAAAAGAAACCCTCAAAATAACATCTGCAAAACATCAAACATTTTTAAGTTGCTTACAATAAATCAAAACATTTGATCTTCTACTAATAAAATGCAAAATATTGCAGCTTTTGTTTTGACCAATGGAAACACTGAATATAGCCATCAGAGAGTGTTTGCAGGTAATCTCTGTCGTGATGTGTCGATTCTGGACCGACACCAATATCTCGCAAAGTAACTCACGGCAATGTCTGAGAAATGGAGCAAAAAAAGAAAAGCGAAGATGGAGGGGATTCAACTTTTGGAGGCTTCATTTACAATAAGCTGCGAGGTTAAGTAGCGTTTTGAGCAAACGCTGAGTCTGTGAGGGTGAATAACAATGGGAGGCTTAAAGGCCGAAACAGGCACTTAATCAGGGCTCAGAAACCAAGGAGAGGAGGAAGACTTTAGAGAAAGAGGAGGATGAGGGAATTAATATGTTGCGCACACATTAATTATGCAATCACACCCTTAATCTGTGCAGATCTGGACGAGCTTATGTTAACAGAAGCTCAAATTTACTGTAATGACAGCATATTTACATTGACTAAAACTACGAAATCAATATGTAAATGTAATGTTTGTTGTAGCTAACTGGAGAAGATTGGAAAAGTGGGAAGTGGGAAGGATGGATGCATATGTAATGGGGCTGAGCAGAAGGATGAAGGACGGCTGTGTATGTGTGTTTGCAAAAGAGGGAGAGAGAGAGAATGAGGAGAAATGGAAGGGGTAGGGACACATAAATAAGGATCTAGCTAATATCATGATTATGTTTGGACACGGTCCCGAGCTGCTGCTGGCAGGCAGCTAAACTCCTAAATAGGCAGAGATAGAGGGTAAACTGAGAGGAAGTGTTACTCTGTCCTTCCAACCAAAGAAGGAACATCTTATCAGTCATTTGTGGCAGGCTGACAAAACATTTGGTGCATTTGTGGGTGGAGTTCTGTTCAATATTTACTTTTTTTGTTCTATACAACAAATATAGTCACTTCAAACATCAAATGCATTCTGCAGGAAATATTTCTTAAAAATCTGTCATACATAATGAGTCATTTTTTTAATAATTTGCCATCTGTTTAAAGACGTCTGCTGCACAAATAAATATATATATATATATATATATATATAAACCAGACAAGCGTGGTTCAAGTAGAGATGAGCTGAGATGTTCGCCACAGTCGACTGATTTCCACGTTGATCAGCCCTGACCGGTGTCCAGTTTTAAGCATTTTAAGAACGCAGGGTTCCTAAATGCTGCCAGATCTCACTGACTTGACTCTTAAAAACTTCAACCCAAAGGAGTTCAGAAGTTAAGAGAGAAGATAATTCGACAGTTTGCTATTTTCAGTATTAGAGAGGTGCCCAAAAAACATAAAGCTAGATTGAACAGCACTTCTTATGACATGTCAAGACGGGTTTATGATTCTTTCAGGCTGCAGTGGAGAACAAAACTCAGCAGATAACAGGACGACAGAACGTTTTACAGCAAAGATGTATATAGTTTATTTGTATTTGCTCAAACGTTTAAACCTTAGTCTGTCAATGAAAATGCAAGATTTGGAAAAACTGGCGGACATTTGGAAATGTTAAAGAGAAGGGTACAAGTGATCTACACCAGAGAATATACCTGGACAGTGTTAGTAGAGATGCCCTCTAATATAAAGTCCTTAAGATAGTTTAAAAATTCAACTGTAATCCTTTTATATTTTAAATTAATAGCCTTATTTTACAGTGACTGTTCTCTCTCACACACAGTGTTAATTCTCCTTTTGTCCAATGTAACGCTATAAGAAACGCTATAAGTAAATATTTTGAATACCCTTCTTATGTCCACATAAATCAATGAATCAGAATGATCTACAGACAGGTTAACGTTCTACGAAAGTCGTAAACCTGGCACAAATAAATTGTGGTGGATGCATCTGAGGTTTGGGGCGTTTTCTCCCATCGACGCGCCAAATCAGGCCCTCGAAGCAGTCCGGGGTTGAAATACGGATGTCTTTGTGTTTGCCTCCGCCAACAGAGGTCTTTTTCTCACTCAACACACACAGTCAGTGACATCTAGGTCAGCCCGCAACATCTCAGGAGGCTCTTGACGTGGGCATTAAGGTGAGGGAGGGAAATGTCATTTAACTTTATGGACAGCGAAAAGGCAGCATTGTGCAGGGAAGAGGAGCAGGCTAAACAGATTGGTTTCATTCTGAGGTAAGCCCGTCGTCTCAGCTGCGGCTCCCACTGGCACAGAGCAGATTCCAGACCTTATTAAAGAAGTATTGCCAGACACAGAGATGCACATGCATGCACACAATGTGACATGTGCCTGCAAAAACACTAGGACACACTATGCACTCAGAGATTGCACTATACATGACCTCTCTTAAATTTTCATAAATATGCTGGCAACATGTGCTTTTACCTCTCAGATTGCTTAAAAACACACTGAGGAGAACGCGAGCTAACCTGTCGTACCTTCACAGAGGGCACCAAGAAGCACACATGATGTCTTTCTTACCTCCGCCACATTTTACATCCACAACAAAGCAGAAAAATGTGAAACCACTCAGGCTCTGCTCTGTTTTGGTCTGCCATTTCGTCCGAAAATTACATAAGACGCTAATTGCCAAATCCTTTTCATCGAGCTTCATAAGTGCTCTCCCTCGACAGCTCTATGTTTCTTCAGCTAGATCGCGCTCACAGAGCTGACTGAACGAGAAGCTAAGACAAATTTTTAAAAAAGAAACAAAAAAAAAACTCACAGACACATAAAACGTAATGAGTCCTTCTGCGATTTTAAACTTCATCGAGAGTTCAAATTAAAATAACCTTTCATTGGCAAACACGCCTGCCGGGAGCTGGAGCGAAGAATAAACAAGAAAGGAAACAGGCTCCATTAAAATATTCATCAGGCCTTCATCATTAATGCAGGAGATTAGCTCCTCCTCAACACTCTCTTGTATTCACAGAGAGTCATTGACATGGCCGTCCTCAGACCCCCGGCTTTCTCGCTGCACTGCTAACTGCACATCACATCGCTAACTAAATAACTACCTGAGGAGGATTGGTGCTCAGAGGAAAATCTCCAAAAGCCTCTAGATTTATTTCTAATCAAACAAGACGAACAAGGAAAGTTTGCTCAGCGCGACCGTAATGACAGTGCGGCTCCGTACAATCGCTCCGTTCGGCGGAGGTGTGTGCGGCGAGAACCAGGCACTACAAAGTGATCGCCGGAAACGCCGATCATGGGACATTTTCGTTGTCACTCAGCGGCAATTTGAAGCAAATGAAACCCATGAAACTAAATTTGAGTGATTTTATTGGTATTATTAATGAAGATGTGTAACTCTGTTTGGGAAGTAACCGTCTTACTTTAAAAAAGTGGGCCTTCTCACTTGATATGATTAACAATGACTGAACAGAGTTTTTACACCATCTAATTATTTCATGAATAATACAAAAGCATTGTATTTATGCACTGGGTAAAATAAATCTTGTACAATAATAATAATAAATTTGAAGAAAACTGGCATTATGTTTGAGATACAATAAAGTCAACCTTTCCTAAAATAATCCCACAAGTGACCACATTCTAATTTGAGAGATACTGCATGGATTGTTTTAAACTCAGCTTTGCTAAATTTTATTGTGGCCCAGTTTTACTTTATCACAAGAGGCCAACACATCTCGTTTATTTCCCACTTTTTTTAGGTTTATGCTAAAGGTTTATTTAAAATAGCAAAACTATCACACAATACATTAAAAAATGGCCTAATATAAGATATCAAAGGGATAAAGATATATTTAAAAAACATTAACAATCACAGTTGCTGTCAGTCTTATTGCTGACATTGACACAAATTGTGCTGTGGTGTTTTGATGTCTTAGAAACTAGTTACTACAATTTAAGCTTTACAGAGCATGCTTTTTACTTAGCTGAGTGAACGCCATGAAGCTGTTTATTTTAAAAAAAAAAGGTGTCATTAATGGTATTGTTTAGCAAAACATTAAGAAACAAGTGAATAAATTAGTTACTGTATTTTATGTACAGAGGTTTTAAAACCAGTAAAAGTTTTCCGTCATAACATTCCCGCAGAGTAAAGTCAGTTTAATGAGAAAACAAAGAAATGATGAGACCACAGAATAACACGGAGCTGCCCCTCCCACACCTGTTTCTGAACACTGCCAGTCAGTTGGATGAAAACCAGCTGCTATAGCTACTTTTGCAGCAGTAACAAGAAACACAGAAATACTCCTAGACATGAAAAACACACATTTCAGGAGCTCCTAAGCAGCAGTCAAACAGACTGCAGGCTGGCTACCTGAGCAGAAAGCCTGACTAATTAAGCAGCTAACCCAGCCTGGTGAACTCCTAGCATCACTGTACAAAGAGAGCAGAACAAGAAAAGGTACAGCATTCTGAACAATAAACACTTGAAAAGTACTACTATTTAGCTTGTGTTTATTCTATAGATTAAGTCTTTGCACAAACATCAAAATATTTGTATTTTGGTGTCATTAAAACAACATTAAAACTTTAGTAATTAGTGTTACATGATTTGCAAGCAGCTGGAAAGTTAAATTAGATCTTTTTTGTGTAACTAAGATATTTTTACTGCTTTCTTGTCCCACATCTAGCACTGAACTAAGCTTACTAATCACGGCCGTAATAGTATCTGGGATAAACCATTAGCAAAGTCCAATAAATGTTTATTCTAACACATCAGAGTGTCCAGTTGGTGTTATGCTAATAATGTGCCCCAGCTTACCTGGAGAGCTTAGCCGACTGCCTGTATTTGCTGCAACAAATTTGCAGACACTGCAAACTAATTGTCAGCGCACTTTGGATATATGGTGTGGGAACAGTTTATTTTTATTCCAAGCTAACAGCTTGTTTGCTCTCCCACCAGGGGGGCCGCTCCCCTCATTTTCTGTGATCTGTCACCCATCCTCTCCCTGTTTGACAGCAGGGTCATCAGACACACACACACACACACACACACACACATATGCATACACAAACGTATGTACATACGCAATGGGAGCCCACCCGGGCCTTTCAGCCCCAACTGTCCGCAGCTAAAATAGCTGCTGCAAAATAATGAGCTCCTGTCACCCAAAATGATATCGATAACACTTGGAGGAATGGCAACGGCGCTGCTAAAAAAGACGCAGCAGTCGGAGGGGGAGTGAGAAGATGAGGAGAGCACAGGGGAGGGAAAACCGGGGAGATGAGGGCCATTAGCTGACAACACAATATAACTACCACTTAGCCTAACTAGCAAGCAAAGAGGCAAACTGCCAAATGACTTACACAAGGGTTCTGCTGACATGAGGATGCTTGTTTGGGTGAGAACTAAGGAGCATTTTTGTTTTATTTACTGTTAAACTATGAACACTGTCTTACAACTGTACATATTGTGCCAAAAAGAGGATGGCTTCAGACGACAGCCTATCCAAGTAGTAACTCAGAAAAATAACTTTATTATTAAACAAAGGAAGACAGAAAAGAAGAACAGGGTAAATGTAGTGATTTAACCCACTTTAAAAATAACTATACTATACTATAACTACTTTAATATACAGAATTGATTATTATTTCCTTTTTTTACAATGATCATATGGTGATATAAAAGTGTATTATTATTGTTCTGACCACGTCCTTGGGAACTAATCTCTTATTTGGCATCTTTCTTATTTCATCAAATGTGTGTACTGATCCAGAAACCGTGACTAACTGCACAAGAATTTCAATGCATACAAAAATTGCCATAAACTATGCAATAATTACAAAAATAACAACAAGCAAAATGATCCTCCAGTCAGTGAGGTCTGCGTAATCTTCTAGTCCACTTTTATTTGTCCACTCTCACTCCAAACACATCTTGATCAATTTACAATAAGAGGCTAAGATAAAGAGACACATTTCAACGATTGAATTTACCTGATAGCTTTAAAGGACTTTAAAGAAGAAACTGCAAAAACAAGTGATTTGTATGGACACTGCACAAAATATCTGAGGCGCAAGATATAAGGCAAGAAACAAGAAACAATGTTCTGCTGAAAGAAAATACTAGTACATAAGGAGGGGATGAAATGATTATTTACATACAAGGACTGTGGCAGCTGATGCTCCTTTCAAAATGTCACAGCGGATGGGAGAAAATGAATGTGCAACGTGGGGTCAAACGTATCCTGATAAATCAATGACAAGGATATTTGTTGTCTCCATTCTGCTCAATAAGAGGGCAAATATTGCCACCAGGTGTTCACTAGCAGGTACTGCATGTACAATAATCAAAGTATTTTGCTTGTGAGGCAGGATGGAGGAACAAATATGACTTCTAATGAAGGAGCGTGAAAAAGCTGAGATGTTGAGCAACGGTAGTGAGCATTACCTGTTTTTGCTGGTGCTGGCAGTAGGGGCGATCTCTGGGGTCAGGACGTACAGGCTGTTGTTCTTGGGAAGGTGTAAACTTCTCAGCACCGTCTGAGTACACAATGACAAAAATGCTTCTCTTAACTGAAGTAGACTAATTACAGCCTCTTTCTTCCTCACTGCATTTTCATTAACACTGATAAAAACATGAATGTTCCAAAACTATCTAATCTATGCACAGAAAAAGACAGACAGGAGGAGCAGATTTGAATCATTTCAGCTACGTTTTTAGTTCATTCTTGCCACCGTGAGTCATTTTAATTCCTAGTAAAAACAAATTTTAAAAACCAGATCATGAACTCACAGTATCTGACACGTCTCCACTCTTCCATCCCTTCAGATGCATTTTGGAGGCTGGAATGCCAAGTTCTGTCTGGAGGATTCCTTTAATTTCTCCTGTGGAATTAATTAGAATTAAAGGGGACGTAAAAATGAGGACAATCTTGTGTGTTTTTCTTTTGTTGAAGTCAAAACAAATACCTCTACAAAGAGATTTTTAAAAAAAAAACAAAAAAAAAAAACAGCATTTGATAGAATAAGATGCACCTGATAAATTGTCCCAGAAATTATTTCAATGTTGTTTGGAAATAATTTTCAAGTAATATAAATATCAAACTTTAAATGATAAAGAACATGTATTATCATTGGAAGTGGAAGACATTTTAAATATCCAAAATATCCTTCAGTTCTGGTAACACAAGCGGGCCGGTTGAGACCAAAGCACCAGATTGAAGACATTTGTCGTCCAGTTTTTGGTAGAAAGAGAAAGAAAAGAGAAAAACGATAAAACATGCAAATGTAAATTATTGAACTTGCTTTGATTATGCATTTGACATATCTTTATCACTCTTTTCTCTCAAGAGTGTGAGGCTATGCTTCCGGTGCTCACCGACTGTGCGGCTCTCCTCGAGGACGAGCTCCACTGATCTTTGCCTGTACTCCACTCTGAAGTTTATCATGCGAGGCTGGCGCTCTACAATGTGTCGGGAAGAAGGGCTGACGGGACAAAACGCTGAAGCGGAGGACGATGGAGGAGAGGAGGAGGAAGATGACGAGGAAGGGGGCGGACCCGCGCTTCTTGCTGCAGCTGCTGCTGCAGCTGCTGCTGCGTCGGCCGCTTCTGAGTGGCGGGGGGGTCCGAACATGGTGGCCTGGCTCGCATCGCCGGTAAAGTCGCTGCACAGAGATCACAGTTACCTCATGTTGTAATTTATAGTGTCAAATTTATATAATAGTAGAAAGAGAAAAAAAAGGGTCTCAGTTCAAAAACATTACGAAGAGGTGATTAAAAAAAAGGCAAAAGGTCTTTTTTTTCCTGTATTTTCTTTTATAATATACGTTTATTTGTCGGTGCTGCTTTCTCAGATGATCAATGGTTCAAGAAGGCAGACACAGATTTTTACATAAAGGCTCCATTTTATTTAGTTCAGTGACAATGTTTCTGCCTGAAGGTGGACCAGGACCACTTACAGACCCACCAACAAAGAAACCCAACCACATGATAGCACAGCTACCGAGAGATTTACACACACTTTTAACCTACACTTTTCTTTTCATTGTCATGAGCTGCATTATGTGCTTTAATTCTTGACTGTTTTTGAGTCAATGCGGAAATTTGATTCAGTAAGAAATCTATAAACTACAAACATCTACAAACACCAATCCTTATAGATGCGCAGGAAAAACAGAGGAGTGTCCAGTCTGTACCTCTACCTTAATTTGCAACAATAAAGCTTAAGGCCATGGAAATATCTGTAGCCAGCACAACCTCACAGTTCAAAATGCCACCATCCGAAAGCAAACCAAACCAGAAAAAAAATCTATTTCAGTGCGCTGTACAAACAAGGACATTTTTCTAATTCTGCTAATGCCTGGAAGAGAGGTCACAAGCAGAAAGGGAAATTATTTTAGTGCTGGTGTACCTTCTGACTGGCCCTGCTGACATCATCGCCGTTTACTGGTCAACGGCGGTCTTCACATAACAAAGCCAGCCATTTAGTAAACGTGTAGCCCACCAGTCACACTGTCAACCAGCCTCCGTTCAAAGCAATCTGTGTCCTCGACAGAGAGCTGCAGTATTCTCATGGCCTCAAGCCCTTCATGTCTTTTTATTAATATCTCTTGAATGCATTCGAGAGAGCCAAACAAGGAAATACCGTGGTTTATGTTTACCTTCTGTAAAATGCCATCAGCTCATCACAAAACACAGATTTGTTCCAGCGCATTAGACTGAAAGTCTTTCCATCGGTCTTAGTGGTGGGGTCAGGATATTAAATGTCAAATTTGATGTTTAAAAAGATACTCGATATGGTTAAAGTATCATTTGCAAGCACAAGGTCTGTTTCCAACTAAAACATCATTATGCAATCATGCAATGTAACAATATTTTAACTTTCTTCATTAGGGTAACACCATTAAGTAAGGGGGAATTCCCCATTTTGCAAACTAGTAGACAATATTTAGTATAAATGTTAATGTTCTTTATGGAGGTGTCCATGTCTGATTTAATTGTACAACTATTACTGTGCGCTTCCCATTTGCCTGTCAAATTCATGTTTATACAAATCAATGTCACTACTGAGGCATATATAATATAAAACAAATTCTCAATAACTATCAGCATTGACCGATTTGAAACTTTTATATCATGATGCGTTTTTCATCCAACCCTAAATCTCTTCCTTGTTTTGGTCAGGTGAGCGAATGCAGGGAGAGGGAGGGCCGTCTCTGCCATCGCTGTGCTGCTGATGGAAGAATTGCAACAATTTGGGCAAATGAGGACAGGGGTTAGTTTATATCAACTTGGACTCAAGTGAGCATCTTTGGAAAAGATTCTAGTGCCGATCGTACTGGAATATTGACTATTTTGACAATCCTTGGTCTCGTATAATCTTGTAAAAAAAACTAAATTTTAGGTTTGCAAGAGACATAACCATAAAAATTAACATCTGTAATTGCCCATAGTGTACTACACCCAATGAATCTATATAATATCTGAGATTCTGAGTTTAACAGTTTATTTGAAATTAATTCTGAATTTTTAACTTATTGCCTTGTTGAAGCAGATCATTTTAGTTTATACCAATGACTCTTAGGAATATTGACTTCCTCTAACAGTCAGCAGTCGTTACCTTTGTAAGATCCCGTTCTCCTGTGGTATCACTCCATTGATGGCTGCCTGTAACAAAAGCAAAACTACATTTTACAACAAAACACAATTGCATCCATGTGTTTACGTATTGTCCAAGTCACCAAATGTAACGCACAACATTCAATCTGTGTAATCTAAAACAATAAAGCAACTATTAAAGGAGCTTATTTCACAGAGAAGAGAGGCAGTGGTGTTGCCAGGACACTGTGACATCACTGTTTTTAGAAATGTCAACTATGTCAAAATGTGTGAGCTGGAATATTCAGAGGCTGGCCTGAACAAGAGGCACTGAAAAGACAAATACAAACTCTGTCAGCTTTGCAGGTCAACTTTTGTTCCAATGGACAACTGATTCGCTCCAACCATCACTGTTGTACACAATACAACAGGGAGACGTTATGTAACGTCAGCAGTAAGTTGTGTTGCTTGAAAGCATCAGGCAAGGCGAAAAAATGTAAAATGAAAAGAGGTTTTTAATCAATGCCAAGATGGCCGTTCTCACTGTTGCGTTGTTCAACACAGATGAAAGTTTTCATGTAAAATATTCATGCATTTTCAGAGTCCAATGTCTGTCTTTTAAGGGAAGAAATAGAAAAGGGGGTACATGTAATAAAATAAAGAGAAGAAGAAGGGAACAAGGGAGGTCATGAGAGAAAAAGGAAAGGGAAGAACGCAAGGAAGGAAGGAATATAGACAGGTAGGATACAAGGAAGCTTTAAAAGAAGGACACAAACAGGTCAAGCAGGAAGTAAAACAGAAACAAAACAAGGACAGAGAGAATGAAGAACACAAGGCAGGTGGGACAGAAATGAAGAAAGAATAAGGAAACAAAAATGGGAGGACAAAAAATTAGGTAAAGAAGTAAAAACACAAAGGATGCTGAAAGGAAGGAGATGAGGAAAAAAGGAGACCAAAATGGAAGAAGGTAGAAAAAGGAAGGATGAAAAGAAGGATAAACAAAGGAGACCAAAATGAGGGAATGAAGAACATGGAAGAAAAGTCTGAAAATGCAAAAAAAATAAATAAATATTACTTTATTCCCCTCCGTGTTTACCCAGACCTTAAAAATAGTGAAATAAAATTCCAGACTTCTCCAAACTACATAGAAACCCTGTTAGCATCTTGTGTTTCTTTTGTTAGCTTGGGATGAAGTTTTTCAAATCTACAGCGGATGCAGGTGTTTTTCCCCCTCTTTCTGCTCTCTATTGCATCAGAACGTAACAACAAGTAAAGGTGACACAAGTCAAACACTGGAGAGGAGGAGCTGCTTCTGAGGGAAGTGGGGGGATTGGTGCTGTTTTTATCTAGTGCTGACATGCCATTTTTTTCAATTTATTTGTTTTTTTTAAGCTATTTAGACAAACATACTGTGCAGGTCTATTACACTCATGCACTGATTGTTTAGACTTGCAGGTATTTGTCTCAAAATTCCATCTCTCAAATTTGTTCTGTCCTCTTTTCTTCAGGCCAAGTTAATGCCCTGTCTCATAAGCCTGCACAAGCACATGCTTAGTGATGCAGTTTCCAAATAGTGAGCAAGAAAGTTATTTGTAATAATTTTAAGGTTTAAACAAACCCAACTAGGAGAGGATTTGCTTTAGAGCTCAAGGTCTCCCTTGTGCAAACAAGGCTGAGGACTTTGGCAAAACTCCACAGTGTGTTTTTGGAGGACAAAAATTATTACTCTAAAAGAAACCAACCTATTAATCAGGAAGCCCTCTTCTCCTGGGTGCAGTGAGGGGCGAGAGAGACCCACAACACCGCCTGCTTAAATCTCCTGACAAGCTAGTCATGATCTTGCGGTAGGCCTATTAACTTCTGCGTGCAACAGCAGTAATAAATCATACACACAGTCCAGAAATAAACAGGCATTCTCCTGAGATATCCTAAGCTCTGACACAGTTTTCTAAAAGATATTTAATACTTTAGAAGTAACAGAGGTTTTTAAACCTATTGTTTGCCTAATCACGCTCTGTTGTCTTTAAAGAAAAAAACTATCAAATATAACCCGCAATAAACCAAATTTATTAAGTTTAAGCTTTATTTAAGCACGTTTGATACCTGAGCGCAATAATCCTCACCTACTGGGATACTGAGAGCAGTAGCTGAGTGTATAACAATAAGACCTACACAGACTTAACAGCAGGAGAACTAAAATGTCACATGTTGTTGTCGCAGGTTTTACAATGCTGCAAAACAGTAGAGTTTATGTTGCAACCTAACTAAGACAAGTAGCCATATTTACTTTAGTTTTAGTCTTAAAGAGTAAAAGTTCACAGGGACACGTGAACTTTTATGTCCAAAGAGATAAGCAGACAAGACTTTATCATGCGGCAGCAGCTGTTCTAGTTTCAGAAAGTGAGACATTCACTATTCCTAACAATAACATAGACTGGAAGAGCAGCTGAGGACTTTGGTCGACGACATCGTCGTTCAATAACCTTGGAGCTGACATAGGTTCAACTAAAGACCTAAAAGATTAGAAACAAAATAATTCAGTAATTTGCTACATTTATTGTTTACTCGTGTGTTAAATGGGGAAGGGGGATGAGAAGATATTCAGTTTTCCCAACTGCACTCCAGACCCTCACCAAGACGACAGGCTTGTTTTTTTTTTTGTTTTATAAAAACCAACACCCACTGCAGAGGAAATGCAAGTCATCGGATCCACAGCAGCAGAGAGTCCAGTCCCCACTGTCTGCGCTGCTGCTGCTAGCATGCATCTAATTATAGACTGACCCTTTCCAAACAGGACGTCACTGCAAGGGGCTCATCGTGAATTAATCTAAACCCGACTGGACCTGATCTTTCTGGCCACTGCAGTCTCTCCCTCACACGACACAGGACTTACACTTTTGTCGCACAACATTTCTGCTAAGATGAAGGCTGCATGCGAGAAGCATTCCCTAAACAGGGGAATGTTGCAAACTGTGTGTCCCTCAATGATTAAAAAAAAAAAAAAACTCTCTGGAAACTTGCACTTTAGATGACCTGAAGACTAAATGTCCAAGAGTGAAGCCCAGAGTCAGAAGCTAACAAACTTACCACTAAATCCCAGTTATTAAGCTCTAACAAAGTGATTGCCTCCGCGATGTTGTCGATTCCAGTGCAAGCCTGCGAGAGGGCAGAAAGATGGAAAACACAAGTTGCATTAGATTCAGCTGCTGGAACATGAAATGTGAAAAATTAAGGTCCCCTGCAATGTAGCGCTCTCTCTCTCTTTTTTTTATTTATTTAAAAACAGTTCACAACATCTGTCCAATCTAGTCGTTGGTGATCCTGTCAGAGATGTGGGAATTTGCAAGAATCAGTTTTCAGTTGCTGATTATTTTTTCCTTCAATCAAGCATCTATTTTGGATTTTTCTAACTCGGACTAAACTCCCATACTTACTGAAGTAATGTTAAAAACCTTACCACATTAGGATAAGACGCGCTGATTGCAGCAGGATGTTTTCATAACATCCTTTGTTTGTAACTTCAACAGCAAGTTTCATTTTCTGCAATGACCCTTTTGATTGCAAAGCGTTTCTCAGATTCAATCACACATAACTATCAGGTTGACAGCAATAAAACCTGCTTCAGCTCTGCGAAGTGGTTTCGCAGCTCATTAGAAGTGTGTTGATGCAAAATATTACACTGTAATACTGAGGTCATTTTTGCATGAAACAATTATGTATCCACTTCAAACCAACTTAAGAGAGGTTTTGAAATCTATAAAGTATGAGTGGAAAAAGGTTCCAGATGCAGAAAAGCTGAACATGTTAAGAAGCATCGACTGTTGATGTCAAACATTTAAAGAATGTCGTGTGCGAAAGAAGAAACACTGATAAGTTGAACATTTCTACTTTTCATCTTTTTGAAAGCATATTAGTCAAATACAAAAGCTTTTTTTAACTCTAACCTGAAATAGTAGGGAATCTAAACAGACAAATTAGCGCCAACTTTGAAAAATATTAAATAATTTCACTCTTATGTGCTTTAACTGATTTTATCTTTTACACTGTAGCTATAAGGACGGTAAGCTTCAAAACCAATAACCCCTCCATGACTAGTTCCATAATGTTGTCTTTTTTAATATTTTGACATGCTTTCCATTGCAACATTTTTTTATTATTATTATTGTTCATCACAGGTGTGATTGATCACTTGTGCCGATATGTTTGATGTTTGGCAATTATAATCTTTGCTCTGAAGACGATGTCAGATGTTTGAGCATATTCACCTCAGTGCCAACATACTAACTATTGGGCGTTGTCAAACTGCTGTATAAATGTGTGTATTTTTAAGGACTTTATGGGATTATAATGGTGGCTTATCGGTAGATAATCTGGTTACACTGGTTTTGAATGTAGTTACTCCAAGTGATCTTTTCCACATCACATTGTAAAAAAGATAATAAAGCACTTTATCATTCTAATATTTTTGTATTTGATGTCCAGGGTTTTGAGGTGTGTGGAATTTTTCACAAACATTCCCACTTTCAACTCGCCTTTATTTATGACATGGTGAAATCTGCTCAGTAAGCATTTTAATAATCTTAATATTAGGTTCTAGTAATTTTAACATACTTTCATTAAACCATTTTTTTCTTACTGGCTTGTGTAATATTCTAATCTTGAGTAAAAAAAGGGTAAATCATCATAACAGAAACAAAGCCTTGAAAATATCAATCTCAGAGTGATTTGTCTCTATAAAGTGTTTCACTTATAAACGGAGTTACTTAACTTTTCAAAAATATTCAGATTTAATGAGAGGAACTTGTAATAATGGAGTCAGTATTGTGGACTGGCTATCTATATTTTGAGCCTTATTTTTCTTTGTGTTTATAGACTAAGAGAAAGTTAGGGTAAACAGTGTTTCAGAGTCCACAAACCAATATAGACTATGACTTCATCCTAAAACTACAGATTACTGGGAGGCTCTGGGGTTTTCTCCACACACATTCTGATTTATGGCTTTTTTTGATGTCCTCTGGGATGATTCAGGCTTTCACCTTCCCCCACACTGCTTAATAAGGACTTTAACACCAAATAGAGAAGAGATATTCTCTGCTAAAGTGGATGTAAATTCACCACAAGAGTTCCAATTTTACACATCGAAGCCTATGTGATTTTATTAAACTTAAAGATTGCATTAAATTTACCTTCTGCTAGTTGAGGCACTTATTGTAAATTATTGTAGGAATTTTTGGTTTATATGCATTTTTAAATGTATAAAAGTAGAAAATATGATTTTTAAGAAGCTGACTTTCTGATCATGGGAGAATTGACCATTTCTGACCAATTCCTTACTGTATTACAATGGTGGTTCTGCTTTTGATTTTCTATGACTGTATGAGGTAGTTCTTTATGCCATCAGGAAGCAATAATCCTAAAATGAATACTACTGTTATAAATGTTGCTATCCTGATTTTTTTTTAACCAAATATGTTTGCATGACAGAATATTGGCAGTAGAGGAGACATTAAGAGGTCGGTCCTTTGTCTAGCTAGCACTTATAGGTAGAAGATCACAGATTAGGGCTGCTGAGAAGACTAGTTGACTGAAAAGAAGATAATAGGAATCCAGATTGGAGTTGACTGGAGACAGAAATCCTGAATGTGTCGACGTTTAGCGTCAAGTGTTAAACTGCAGAAACAACAGGGGACGATATGTAAACAAGTTGATAGTTTTATTGGGTGCAGCACCTCCATTTTCAGCTAAACTGGTCCTGAATACCAGTATTGTCCCATTCTTGGCCCGACAGTTTCGGTAGACTGCAATGTAAACACCGAGTTTTTGGTTAGCAAGTGTGTTCAGAGTCCGTTTCCGAGCTGTCAGTAAGTTAGCTCTGTGTGCTAACTCGGAGATCCTTGCTGCTTCCGACGAGCAGGGCTGCTGTTTCTGATGCCAGACATTCAGTTTATTTTAGCACACGGAAGACAAAAAACCCTTCCAGCTGTAAACAACGCCACGGACAAACAAACAAACAGGGACCCACCTGAAAGTCGGCCAGGATCATTTCTCGATCCATGTTGCTTTCGCCGCTGTCGGAGGCCATAGCAATGACTGGCTAAAAGCAAAACCTCTCCACTGGCTCACAGACAGACGCTGAGTACAGATAAAAATGGACACTTAGAGGCGGCTGTCAGGGTGGCGTTAGTTATTTGTAGATATTAAAGTGAACGTGGAGTTAAAAGCCTCAAAACAGACAAAGTTCAGTAAAGTTACGTTACTGTGCCCGGTTATCTCAAATCATTATTGTCAGCTAGCCCATTGCTTTACAGCTGGCGTAAAGTGATGTCGAATGTCGTAAAACGTTCGAGCGACTGCTTGAAATAAATCATGGGAATTTCGGGTCTTTTCCATGATTCAAATTATGTTGCTCAAACCAAAGATCAACCATACACGCATCCCCCCCGAACCCCTCCCAAACAACTGTTTATTTAATACCATTCCTTAAATAACTTTCATATGTAAACATAAGTATATGTGTTCATATAAAATACTAATAATGATATGGTCCTGGTTGTTCATCACAACCTGGGATGAATAGAGGAACATACTTAAACATGTTTCACTCAAGTAAAAATTACTCGAGTGAAAAAAGTATAAGTTGTGGGCAATATAAATGACCAAAATAACACATTTCAATTTATTTTTACCATGAAACTAATGCTTACAGTGAATATTGTATTTTTTCACACAGTAAAGAAGAGTCCTTTATATTTCACCCTAAGGCAAAAAGCTGGCTTTTATAACTTTCTGTCCAGCCTTACTAAATCATGACCACCATTAATTAGATAAATATGTCTATGACTCACTAAACATTTGTAAAAGCCAAAGCCTTTAAACAATCTTGAACTTCCCCTAAAATGATGACCCTGCTGAACTGATTAAACGGTAAGTTGCTTCATCCTTCATCCTTCATCCTTCCCTTTTCTTTCCATATCTGCAAAGCCTCATACAAAGGGAAGTGAAATAGTTCCAGTCAATTTTAGAGCGGTTTAATTTCCTACTCTTTGTGACATTCTCATAAGTCAGAGTGTATACTTCAGTTTGGAAAAGTATCAACAGTATGCACAAGTCAGAGACAAACACATTCCACCTGCTTTTCTTTTCTTTTTCTTTTTGCTTTGTCTCACTTGTTTCAAATCAAAAAGCAAATTTTAATATCAGTAAAACATAATAAAAACCAGTTTTTAGTACAAGGTTGAATTTGTTGGATTAGATTTACCCAAACCAACCCATACCATAGAACAAAAAGCAGATGTACGTTTCCACAGAGAAGTCACAGAAAATTTAACCACAGCAAAAATACACATAAAGGGTAAAAGAAGAAGACCCATATGACAACTCATACCAAGAAGAAAATGTGTGTTTTTAAATTGAGTTTTAAAAACAGCAAGTGGCAGAGCCTTCCTAACCCACAGCTGCAGCTCATCCCACTTTTTAGGATCCAAAACAACAAAGTCTCATGACTTTAAAACAAATTTTTGAGATCTTCAAAATGGAAGTATTTGGTCACTACATAAGCATGCAATGGCATGTCAGGGTGAAGTAACTCAAACAAATAAGTTGGGATACACCCTTAAAAAAGACTTAACAATTAAAATAATTTTGAAGTGGATTCACAGCTGAAGAAGAAGTTAGGAAAGAGTAATGTGTCCTCATTTGCCTGTGATATACAGTAGCTTTTATGTCAGCTGCAGGTGTGAGAGGGAAACCCCATATAATTCCAGTCAAAAGACTCGCCATGCGTGAGGCGATAAAAGGATGGATGACTATCAAAGTGGCACCCAGACAGGACAGGCTTGATTTCTTAGGTGCGTCAGAGGACTGAACCACAGTGTTGACATTTGAATTAAGTTTTTGGCTCCATTTTCACACCGATATTAGCGCTTAGAGTCAATGGGAAGTTGGATGGTCCTAAAGGAAAACCTTTTGGAGGCTGCAAAGGAGACTGAGGCAGTGGTGCACCTTCCAGAACCATAAACATTCAGCCAAAGCTATGATGATCGACACATATTCATATGTTAGAATGACCCAGTCAAACTAAGGACCTAAATCCAATTGAGTAACATTAGTAAGATGCAACACTGCTTTGTTGACAGTCTCCCTTCTTCCAATCTGAAAAAGTTTGAGGTGTTTTGCAAAAAGGAATGGGGGCGGGGGGAGATTAATCTCTAATATGTTGAATCCAGCCAATAATGCATGTGATTCACTGCATTAGTTTTGCACCTAATGCAGTGAAAGAATAGCTTGACAAGGCATGGACTGAATGCAATTCCACTGTCTATCTTGACTGAATCTAAAGTCACTTTGTTCTCATATATTTAGCTGAATTAATGGTGAATAAAACAAAATAACAAACTGAAATTAAAGGAGAAGGCCACAAGGCCGATTAGATAAATAACACTCTCCAACTGTACACAGTAATTTGAAGGTGCACCAGGCTGCTTTCCTTGATTCAGAAGAAAAGCTCAATTTGAACTCCTCGGTAAGTAATACATGAATAATGAGTGGAAAGTTATTCATTTTTTTATTAATATATAGATTTTATAATTAAAACATAAAACATGTTTTGAGCGATAATACCATATATGTCCACAAGAGGGTGACGCTAAAACAGAAACAGAAAGGAGAAAGGTTCTGCAATGTCACTGCACAACATGTTTGGCTTATTTAGTAGACTTTGTATGCGCTCTGTGGACTAGATCCTCCATTTCATGAAATCCACACAGTCACGTAGTGTCAAGATGGTTTCTTTTCCCAGTTTCTTTCATTTTTTTAAATATAGTTTTCAGTTATGACTCCTCCTATTTAAATTTGCTCTGTCCAATCAGGGCATCTGAGCCTATTTTGGTGACAATTTCAAAAGCATCTAAACGTCTGACAGAGGCGCACTTCTTAGCAGCTCGTCTTAAATATTAATATCTGTGAGGGTTCTTCAGCGGGGATCTGAGCGTTATGACTATAGATATTCAGTCGGATGACGATGTGAAAGCATCATCTGAGACCCGGACGAGTCATTTTTGGAAATGAAAGGAAACCTCGCTACGATCCGGCAAAGATCTCACATGATGACGCCCGAATACAGTAAGAAACAGACTCTCTCTATTGTGATGATTGTTTTGAAAACGAGCGGGAAGTGACGGTTAATGACATCAAGTTGGCTTGTGATCGGTGCAGTTTTTTCTTTCTGTCAGCGTAGCCGGGTGTTTTTTTTTTCTTTCTCTCTCAGTTTTTTGTTTCGTTTTTGTCTGTTTATAGTCTTTGACATTTATCTATTTAGATGTAGAATCGCAATATTTCCTAATTTATTGAGCAGGGATGCATGTGCTGCGGCTCAAGGGTCATTTGAGGTGAAATCTGTTTGTCTTGTGTTCATCAGGCCCCACGTAGACACACACACACAAAAACACACACACACACAANACACACACACACACACACACACACACACACACACACACACACACACACACACACACACACACACACACACTGACATGGTGTGTGTGTCTACACACGGTGAGTAGACACACTCCAAAGGGGTTGATAGTTTGGACACACACACTGACATGGTGTGTGTGTCTACACACACGGTGAGTAGACACACATGGTGTCTACACATGATGTTATGGTGTTGGACATAAAACCTCTTAAAAACCTACAATGTACACATTTGAAGCCCAAAAGTCTTGTGTGAATATTTTTGTGTTGTTATTTGGCTCGAATCACGCAAGTAGTAATTCGAATGACTTTGTGTTCTGTCATTCCAGACATAGAAATCCTAAATACTTAAAGTAGAAGGCAACTGGACATCCAGCTGTTCTTGATGACGTTTTTCCTTCCATCCAAAAAAGGTGAAAAAAAAGGTTCTCAGTCAGATAAGTTCCACTGTTTGAAACAGTGTTTTACATTTAGTTCTTGGAACCTTAAAGGGAATGTTTGGATCCCTTTGAGGATCCAACGTTTCATGGATGATGTTTTCAGTCAACATTCCCTCAAAATGTTGCGGCTTTGCTTGAGAAGAGAGGTTTGGATAACTGCTGTCTCTCCACTATAGTTATTATCTTAAGTATGGTTTGTGTGACGGGAAACCATTTCAGGTGTTTGCAAACCCCCAAAGAACAACAGTGTGATTCATTTTTAATTATTATCATTATATATAATTATGTGTGTATGTGTGGGTGTGTGTGTCTACTTGGGGCCTGATGAAAACCTGAAACATTAGGTCCTGCGTCTCTGCTGTAAGGGACACGTCTCTCTCTCTCTCTTTCTCTCTCTCTCTCTCTTTTTTTTGTTCAGAATTTACCAGTTTGAAGAAAGTTAGATGTCTTTGAATCTGTATATTTCAATTTGCTGAATTGAAATGAATGTATATACTGGCAAATGCATCCCTTAAATTGAATATGTTTTTCAGATTCATCGACGTAGCTATGCAAATCAATTATTTTTAGACAGGGTGTGATTTTGCAGACGAGCTCGTCAAGTGTAATAAAGGATTAGTAAGAAAAATGCATGTCATAAAGCAAAAAGTATTTCAGTTAAATGAACCAGGAAGTTATCTGCAAACAAGCAAAAATACATTAAGTCGGAAGCGGCTGAATTTGTCCATTTTTAAACACAGAGCTTTTTTTTTACCTGTACTTTTGAAACATTTTTAAAAATCATAAATAAATGACTAATGCGCTGTAAAACAAGGCGCCACCTCTTTTATAAATTTAGATCCTCCAACAAACCATTATGTCCAAAACGATCCTGTTGAGGATTATTTTTTTAAGTAACTTCTTGTTAAGGAACACATGAGATTGTGGAGGTTTCAGGTCCGGAGGGGCGGCGCCGCCCGGGTCATAGGAAAAACGCTCGCAGGAAATTTTAAACCACATTTTTCACATACTCATACCGTTAGCTAACACTCATTTGCAGATTTGAAAGTACGTTCAACTGTTACCAGTGAAATACAGGTCATGATATTGTTTGCAATGCAGACACTCTGCGACTTTACGACAAAGAGACTGAAATTATGTAATGAGATAAACATGCGTGGCCTATAGGGCCTTATCAAACTTTTTTATTTTCCAGCAAGAGTGATCTAATAACTTTCTATTATTTATATATATATATATATTTTAACTTTGTGTCCAGGTGGTAAGGGTGAAGCAACGCGCTGGTCAAGGCGCTCCACAGGCAGGGGCTGCCCCCAACTGACCAGAGGCTCACCGCGACTCACGTGGTCTGGAGGAAAGCATGATTAAAAATCACGGTTGTTCCACCAAATACTGATTTCTGAACTCTTCCTGAGTTAAAACATTAGTATTGTTGTTTCTAAATGAACATGAACTTTTTTTCTTTGCATTTGAGGTCTGAAAGAACTTCATCTTTTTCGGGTTTTTTTGTTTGTTTTTTTTACCTTTTCTCATGTTCTGCAAATAATTACTGGATTATGTTGTCAGTACTTCATAGAATAGAAGAACAATGTTCATTTTACTCAAACGGGTTAAACCAGAGAACTGATAGTTTTGCAGTGCTCTCTCTCTCTTTTGTCCAGAGTTGTATAAGCGAGCTGATTCACAAGTACGTTAATGACCAAAAAGGGAAACCTGGCACCTGCCCGCTACGGAGGAACAGCGGCTGGTCAAGCAGCATCTGGAGAACACTGCGGATTCCCAGTGGGTCAAGAAGATCACCGTTCTGGTCCGGTCGCAGGACTCCAAAGGGGTAAAGACGTCTGAAAAGCTGATATGTTTTATGCCTTGTAAGAGCGTTCCTGCTCCCGCAGGAGTGATTTGGGGTTGATAGTTTGGACCAAAACCTTTTAGGATGCTGCCCAGGATAGGCGTCTTTAGAGGGAATGTACTGATTTAGCGTGCATTGAATTTTACTTTGATATAAAAACAGTAATTTTAAAAGAGAAACCGGGAGAAAAAAAATCCACCAATATTCTGTAAAGTTATTCACATTAGCATTTCATTAGACATGAAAAGCTCAACACTTTGAACCAATAAGGCTTTAGTCTATTTCACTTTGATTGAACGCGGTTTTAAAAAACAACGAGCACAATTTGCGGTTTAGTCGAATAATAATGCAAAACTAAAGGAATCAGTCAAATTAATTTTAAAAATTGATAAAGTAACCATAAAAACAAACAACAAAAAAAAAACTCCATTGTGTGCCAATTGTGGCCTCGGCGGCAGTACTTCGTGGATTTTTATGTTTTGTTCCTGGCATATTTACAAAGTAAAATACTGGGGGTTTTTTTAACCAAAAACATGATTGACAGTGAATAAATATTCAAAGGGCATTACAAACGTTTTCCTAATTGTTATTGAGAATATTTTTTACATTTCTATTTGTCATTCATTGTTAGGCACCTTTTAAAGTATCAAGAATGAGCGTCTCAAATGTACCAGCGAAGATCCACCTTTCATTTATAAGACATTTATTCACTGTCTTATAAAAGAAAGGTGGATCATGAAACGATGCGTTTGCTTACAGTAACGGAATAAGCAGAATTTCAAACAGTCCGTTTCGACACGCTGCACGCCGCTTCTTTGTTTAGTCACAATCATCAGTTTATTCCACTTTGACTGTCCCACTTCAGACTTTGCTGACACATACTGACCAGGCCAAACCATACAACTGTGCATTACAGCTCGATCAGCAGAAATGATGACCACCCCGCCCGGCACACCTGCTTCCAGCCGGTAACCTTCCCATTCATACCTTAGTGACAGCCATCGACACACCCATCACCCACGCGTCAAAGCCGGATTTGCTCCTGTCACATCAGTAATTGCTTATTTCAATCATATGACTCTTACACACGGTCTCGTTTGCTATTTTTGTTGGGTGTGAATTTTGGTGCTTTGGCATTTGAGTGGGGAGAAAATCTGGGTGGCCTGGAGAAATTATGCCAGATTTATGTTAGTGATTTCTTAATTATTGTTCTGCATGTGCTCAGTATGCACTGAGTGGCTTATTATTATTATTTTATTTTTTTTTTTTACAATGGAGATCATTGAACATTGGTGTTGTAACCGACACTAGTTCTCTGTTCGGGATAGCTCCTGTCTTCTGTGTCGTTTGGGCTGATTGGCGCAGTCTCTGCACCAATCACGCACCACTTCCTGGGCGTGACTGGAGCAGACAAATGGGATCGTCAGGTCAGGTCTAAGCTTGATGCTTGTGTTTTAAATAGGACTTGCAAACTGCTGAATCGAGTAAAGGAGGTCGGGGTCGGGAGTTGCTGGTGCCTATCTCCAGCTGGCGTTCCGGGCGAGAGGTAAGAAAATGGATGGATGAGTAAAGGAGGTTCATCGTTGACCATACACTGTGGGATGAATGCTGCAATAAAATCAGTTATATCAGTTGTTCTATGTAGGTCACAAATGCGGATGAAAAAAAGTATTAACCTTAATTTGAAAAATAAATAAATAGCCGTCACAAATGAGCATCAGTGTGTCTGGCAAGCCTATTGAACTCATTTATTTTGGGAAATGTAACATAATTTGGACCTACTGTGACGTGTACTTTGTGTTTAATGAAACTTGTGGCTCTGATCCTTGTTGGATTCAGATGCAAGAAAAATCTGAAATTATTATTAAAATCTGAGGTAGAATATTTCTTTATCGTTGGTCGCCAACGTACAAAACTCGCTCTAAGGACCTGAAGTAGCCCGTACGAAGTGTCTGGTGGTCAGCTCATTATTGTACCCGACTTTTAAAGTGGCCAACATTGCAAAGACACGATGGAAAGTCATCTGCACCCCTTAATTATTGTGCCGTTTTCGGGCTTCAAAGACATTAAATAAATTTAACGAACTTTACATAGTAAGTCGAGCGGCGGGTTTTCTTTTATTTTCTTTCATTTATTAAATCAGGTAAAACCCCCACTGACATCCAGATCTCATTTACAAGAGGGACCCGGGCAGAAATCTGCTATTTATTTGTTGCATTACTTTTATGTACATAGAAACAATTTACACGAGCCAAACTTCAACGTCAGCGTTTTTTTTTGTTTTGTTTTGCTTTGCTTTTTTTCCTTAATGGAAACTTGGGAGATAATATAATTATCTTAATTCTGGAAGATAGATTATGAATTTTTTCTAGGCTGTGATTATCAACATAACCTCCGTAAATGGCCGCTTGCTGGTGAGCTATTCTAAAACCCTCATCTGCAGATTGTGACCAGCTAACAGATTCGTAAGTCTAAATCTAAATGCATAATGTGATTCCATATTAAATGTTGCGCTAAAACATACTTTTAAAAAGTTTGAAAGAAAACTTTAAGTGGAGGCCAACCGCTCTGCTCCTCGCGCCGTCTGATAATTTAAAATGTTTTAATAAACTAATTTCGCTATTTCTCAAAAACCCAAACGGTGCACGACGTTGCAATGCAGTGAATAAATATAATAAACAGTTAAGTCATATCTAGAACTCAATTTCATTTCCACAGCGCCAGTGTCCCATTTGCCTGAGGGATCAAAAAGCAACAAAAAAGCAAAACATTCTTCTTTGTCCATGATATGAATGAAGCATGTTTCCCATGTATTACAATACAGTTTGTAAACGTAAACGTTTGATTTATAATCTAATTCAGTTTTTCCTCTCTCTTTCCCTCTGTTACAGACTTAAGAAAAGGTCAGTGAAGATCAGGACTTGGAGTTTGTTGTCAGAAACATTCTGACTTTTACACATGGATTCAAATATACAAGTACATCTGTAAATGTGTGTTTTCCAAATTAAAGCAAACAAATCCTGCTGTGATTATACACAGCACTACAGATTCCTTGTGACTACATCTTCTCTGACAACCTTTGAAAGATTTGTCCATTTGCTCTGGGACCAGTAAGGTGAAGCAGAAAACTGGAAGTGAACAGGTGAACAGGTGTTCATACAGATGGTGGCTTTCAGTATGCGTTTGTTGCTATTGCAACAACGCCATAAACAAATGAGATAAGAATCATCATCAGGTACGATTGTCACTTGATTGTCACCAAATATCACTGACAATGTTTAATCTTTTCCATTAATAAAATACATAGTGGAACATATTCTGGGAAGAATTAGGTTCACTGACAATTGCCTTTTAGCTTTTAGCAGAGAATTCAACAGGAAAGACGAATTGTGAAAGTGACTTCCTCTGCTGAGATTATAAGAAATGTCAGAGCTGTGGGTATATTTCACTGAGGTTATGCAGTCGAACTGACTCCATGTCTTTAGCCTTAACAGAAACACATGCAGGGGGTTACAACATTCCTGTTTGCTAATATTTGATCTTGAGTTGCTTGTTGGAGCAGCATCTCTTTATTAGTTCAATAATAATCACGATCACCACTATTTTATTTCTCTATAAAAGCTTTCCCAGATTAGTTTGTTGAAGGATATATCTCTGAATATAAAACTCTTGGCAAAGGCGAGATCCTAAACCATCTATGCAAACTGATATGTCAGTGCACACGATCATTTGCCACTGAAAATAAGCATTTTTATAGTTTATTAGGTGTATACAGCTTACCCTTTAGATGAAGTAGATCATTAAGTCTTCATTAGAAGTCCACTTCATTTTAAGCTGTTAGATGTCGACGTCCACCAAACGAACTTGAATCTAAATGAGACAAACATAAGGTCCTCTATTTTGAAACTCAAAATTGGAAGTAATGAGTAACAGCTTCCTTATTTACTCTGCACAAAGGAAAGAGGTATAATAGGCTCATATTTTTGTTCCGTTGCATTTTTTGTGATGAGCTTCTTGCCTAATTAGTTAGCTCACTATAAAAGCTTTCTCAGTAAACTACTTCATCTTCATCCCAAGGTCTCACTATTACACCCTTGCAGAATGATTTATTGGTAAATGAGTGTTTTCTAGTTATCTTCTCACACTTAATGGAGGCCTATGTTTTGGGTAGCAAACAAAGGGGATCTATGAATAGCAAAGTGGATGCAAGCGTAGGTATCTTCATCGGTATAGTCTGTTCACACGCACGCACACACACGCACCCACAAGAATGTGTTTACAGTCACAATTCCCCATTCATGCAGAAGTCATCCATTCATGGTTATTTTGAAGCAAAATTTTACAGCTGTGTTATAAAAAAGAGAGAAGTGCCTATTTGTGTGGGCAGACCATTTTTTCCAACCCTTTCAGGAACCGGTTATATCTTAACTTTCATTGATAAAGTCTCAAAATGACTTAAATTAAGTTGGTTTTTTTTCACAATTAATGAAAGAAAGCACAGTCCAGTCTGTCGATTTTAGTCATGCTTTAAGCAGCCTATTCAGAGCCCGAAGAGCTGAATTGAAATGGCACAATTTAAAAAAAACAACAGCGTGCCCTAAAATGATGATACACATTAAAAAAAACAACATATGTATATATATATAGTCTTTATATATATATATATATATATATA
>CAEGAF010068083.1:0-13354 GCA_903067075.1 Micropoecilia bifurca | reverse complement strand
TGTGTGTGTGTGTGTGTGTGTGTGTGTGTGTGTGTGTGTGTGTGTGTGTGTGTGTGTGTGTGTGTGTGTGTGTGTGCCTGCAGGCTGTCTTTTCCCCTCTGGGAGTTTTGATAAAAAGTGAAACCAACAGTTCTCCTCCAGCAGTAAGACCTGGGGGTTTCTCCCAGGGTGTGGGGAAATTGTCCAGCATTTTCACCACAATGCTGCCATATGGGGAACAGAAGGATCAGCCACTGACTCCCTGCCAGAGCAAAGGCAAACACCAATCCACATATGCATAGAAGTGGTCATTTAGAGCCACCGCGTTTTACCATAACAACAGATGAAACACAGGAGTCATTTTGCTTCCACTGAGGGGCATTGTTCCCCGGACTCACCGCCTCTAAAGCTGTCACCCTATGAGGCAGGATAAACTTAGGGGCCCAGGCCTGGGTGTAAATAACAAAGAAAACCTCACTTACATGCTTCCTAAATCCTTTCAAAAAGATGAAAAGGAGGTTAAAAAAGGTCCACTCCATTTCCTCATCTTCTGAAAATTGGCTTAACATAAGACAAATTAATTTATTTAAGACTCACCTCACACCGTGTCTGTGTGTTTTATTTTACATATCTTTATTTAGAAAACGTTTGCAGCACAAACGGTTCCAATTGTTTTATGATTTGGCTTTTGATCTATAGCATTGAAATCACTGAATCAAATAAATTTATGTAATGCTTTTAGAGTCACAGTAAGTCGACAAATTTAAAAATAGACAGACCCAGTGATGATAACAATTAATTCAGAGTTTAAAGAATATTTTTAGTTGAACAGTAATGTTCTATTGACCTTACAAAAAATGTTTTTATTTATACAATTAATCAAGCTTTATCCTACCAATATAATCTATAAATATGTGTATTTCAAATATTATTTACCACATGCTCTTTTGAAAATAGTTATAATAAAATAAATGTGACAGAGAGATTCTTGATAGAAAAAGGCTTCAATTACATTTATTTTAGTAAATGTCAACGTGTTAGCTCCTGATGAATAAATGTCAAATTGAAGATTGTCTTCTTCAAAAGAGTATATGCTTCTCCAATAAAACAATGATTGTTTTAAAGTATATTACTAATCCAAATATTTCTGCCACGTAGGTTGCGCAGTAAGATCATTTCCCAGATGCAAAATCTGTGCATGAAGGCACTTAAAAGTCTTAGCTTTAGGTAGACAACAGGTTTGTATTAGCAGGTGTTAGCATTCTCATTGATGAGATTTTTTTTTCTTCATTTTATCTCTAAAAAGCAATGAGCCAGTTGAGCATTTTGTGCAGACTGGAAAGAGGCTGAATGTGTATTTCAAAGCTGGTCAGCCAGTCAGTGAGCTACTTAACAGCAGCAATACTGTAATAAAGACTCACTGATGGGAGGGTAGCAATGGAGCTGAACTTCTTACATTCCTCTGATGCTGCCTCATTATGATTTCAAGGAGTAAATTATGAGTGCAAACAACCTGGAGACTATTCCTCCCACCAACCGCTTCATTCTGCTGCTTTGAAGAAAAACTAATATTTTGAAAGAATGCGGGCGAAACAATGAAATAATTTACATTTTTCAAAGGTTTACCTTCTTTCACAAGCATGCTCTAATAAGGTTTTAGAAATGTTGTTCAAAGTGTGCTACTCTTCATTTGACTTGCCACAGTGAGGTAACCACGCACATTTACTGCTTTAAAACAGCTTGGACTTAAACATAACCTATAAGGCTAACTTGTTGCTCTCCAAAGTTTCACTAAATGTCTCACTGCTGAAGTTACACTTGTGCTTTTTGCCTTTTAACCTTGATTCTTAAAAGGTAAAACATGCAATACATCACAGTGAATCACCACGACACAGTCATCCAAGACATTTGAAAAGAAATGAGATTCTGATAACTTGTTGAATATATTTATCAGAGACAGCTAAAGCACAGTGTTTAAGCCAAATCCAATCTCAGTGACATATAATACAGACTTTTAATATCCAGAGGGTGTTGGGCTGGAGCGGGAAGCAGTCAGCTGCTTCACTATAACCAAATGTTACAGTATAAAACAGCATGTCGCGCTGCGATTTGACATGGTGCAATGAGATTAGATGGAATTCATTTCTAAGTGAGGGTAAATTACAAGCCTATTGAAAACAGAGCCACTTACCCTCATCATTGATCGCAGCCCATGTGCACCCTAAAGTGGTTTGACAAAGAAGGTGTAGTCTGGTAGAAAAGTGACACAGGATGAAAAGTATTCTGCAGCTGGTAGAAAAGATTTTTAAGTTCAGGTTAGTTATTCTGGCAAACAAGTAAATTCTTAAAAAAAACTATTCTGCGCATTCAATAAGAAAAAAAAACTATAAATATTCAATAACAAATAAATTCAAATATTGACCAAATTTAGTTGAACATTTAAGATGTGAATACTTACTTGTAGGTGTTAAAAGCAGAGCTGCAGCATTTTTAAAGTTCTCACAAACGTCTGGAGTGAACCTGGAAAAAAAGGACACAACAGCATGAAGCATTGGATACAGGTCTCAATATTCCTACATCATAATACAGTTCTTCAATTTCTTTAATATTCCTCAGATGGCAAAAACTAAATGATAGGCAATTCTTTATGGGCTATTCAAATATTGAAATGAAAAAATAAATATAATAATCTAATATTGCAAGGAATGATACCGATTACTGATTCTCATAATGAATGTGTCATAATGTTTAATGTCAGTTGAACCAAAATTGATTATTTTTTTATAAAGCCAGCACTAAACTGTAGTGAGTTTTTAGACTACCATTTCCAGACAGCAGGCGTATAAGCCTCAAGTCAGGTTTTCCCAGGTCCATTTTGAAGTAACGCTCTCATTTATAACTGTAAAGTATCTGCACAGAGTGAAATTAAACCCAATAGATAAAAAAATTAAAATCCTGGCCAAATAGTGTTTGGTATCATAAAAAGGCTAAGACGCAAGCCTACTGAAAAGTAATCCACATACAGCCCAGCAGAAGTTTGACATAAAGAAGTCATGTTAAAAAAAATAAAAAATAAAAAATCTAATTCTAAGTAATTCTAAGTTTAATGAAAATATTTGTGAGACCAAATCAGAGCCACGTGGGACATTGAGCCATTCCTCCTGCCCCGGTCCTCCGCCACCGCCCTTATGACTACGCCTAATGCATTACTTAATTGGGTGGAGGTGTGACGAGCGGGCAAAGAGGAGTGTCAGTGGGGCTCTTCACCCAGGGTGCAAAACATGCAAGGACCACGTCTATATACGGTTGTTTAGTCTGAGAAAGAAAGGCATGAAGATTTGCAAACAATAACAATAATGGTCAGATGCTGACTCTTAGTTGACAGTCAATAATGAACAATGTACTGCCTATGTGGGCCACTGGTTTTTCAGGGAATAACAAATTACATGAAACTGAATTTGCTCAAGAATCAGATGTTAGATAATCGATAAGCTGGATTGAGATTAATGCCTCAAAAACTTTAATAGAAAACATAAAATCAGCTGCTTGGATTAGATTTTTTAGGCTACATTTACTCAACATTTATATCAGCGTTTTTGTTTGCCTAAATTGCAAAAATGGCATCCCAATTGCAGTATTTTTTTTTTTACCATCCTAAAGTGTTCCTTCTACTAGATTCTCTGGCTCATTAATACCATGAACAGGTAGAGTCCTTTGACATTGTGATCCTTGAACACATGTCTCAGACTTTGCAGCACATCAGGATGACACCTCAAAAAAAAGGAACTCGGCCTTTGGCTTCTTCCGAAGAACAACACGTGTCAGCGGCCCCCTGTGGGCCCTGTCAGGAGGTGAAGAGGTTAGGCGCTCTGTGCGCCCAAATAGATCCCGGCTCTTCACGAAGACCACCATAATGACTGCTAATTATGCTGCCATCTGTGGGGTGGGCTGTGTTATGTAGACACCTGTTCATTAAGTAGGAGAAAGAAACTTTTCTGACAAAAAAACCTCAAAAAAAAAAACAACAACAAACCCACATCTTCCCTGCACCCAGCTTTTTGGAAAACCTCATTAGCCCGCATACTGACGTCGATTAAACTTCCGAGCAATACAGAATTGAACTGTTGTGTGTTACTAATGATCAAGTGAACTTTGTGTGAAATGTTTCCAGCATCAGAGCCATCACCAAGGTTAACCAGTTTTCTTTTTTGTTTTGTTTTTTTGCAGAGGAAGCCAATAAAAAGCTCTCAGATATCTGCTGAGGGGGAGCACAGCTTGTCAATCCCCTGACCCTAAGAGGCAATCTGCCATTACGACTCACAGAAGACTAATGAGAACCATTCTTTTGCCCCCACCTTCAATACAATGTCAATACCCATTCGGGCTACGTTCAATGCTACCTGTTTTACTGTCACTTGACATATCTTCCAAAAAATATCCACCAGCCGTGGAAACTGTCCTAATAACTAACAGTCTGAAAATAATTCCCCGTAAGCTAGAAGCTCATATCCTGCATTTGATAAACTCTGAAGCGCTTTAATGTTGTCTCCTCCTCCTTCAGCCACCCTAGACACATTCATCTAATCCCTATCTTTCATCTGGAGATTTATATAAATGGATGATGGGAAAGCATTGCATATTTCAACTTTTTATCTGTTAAGCTTATGACTCCATTTAGTTTTAGATCCTCAGAGATGAAGCAAGTGCAGGATTCATAAAGTGAGGGCCAATTAGGATGTTGACGGATTGAGTTTAGAAGATAAATTTGGGATGTAAAAAGGTTGACATAACTGCTGTGTCTCTTTCACTACATGTGCAGCTCCCAATTAAGTGAGGAGAGGCTTTTTCTTTTTTCTCCCCCAGCCAGGATCAGCATGTCTCCCTGACAGATGAGGCACTAATGAGAGCAAATCTCACAAAATCCTCAAGAAACATGATGAATTGAATCATGTTCACCCCGTTCATTTTTTGTGTGTTCACAGATGAGACCAACGCAAAACATTTATTTAGTCAACAAATGGCAAATGAGTAGGTGGGTCCATCATTGTACACACCATCTCTATTGAGCTGCTGTTTTTCTACTGTTTCTCATTATCTCGCCCGCCTTGTCTCATTTAAAATGGAGTACGGAGTTTAAAGGGAGACACATTTTGCATCCTGAGGCTTCAGTCTGCCTCCTTCCCAAATATTTATCAGCCAAAATAAGGAGGCTATGTCCTTCATTATTATTTCCCAAACCTCCACCATATGTTTGCCTATTATTAAAGAACCAGCTGAAGATGTCCTTTTTTTTCTTTTTTTCAAATTTAAATGACTAAATCTAGTCTTAATTGGTCCAGAAACGCTGCCTAGCGGATGGTATCAAAGTCAAGCTTGGGAGAGAATCCGACAGATGGCTTAGTCTTATGACTTGTATTAACACCTTCGAAGTTTAATGAACTGTTAATTGCTTTTCTAATATATAATGGGGCCACTGGAATACAAGCTGTAAAGCAAACAGATTATTTTGTAGAGAACACATAAACACACATTCGCTTCAATGTCACCTTTAACTACATTGAACAACAAAACCTATTTTAAGGAGAAAAAAAGGATTCATTTTTCAGTGGATGGGAATCAGGGGTGGTTCATTTCATTAGAGCAACTTTGAATCAGCCACAAAGTTTTAAAGAGTTGATTTGGAGCCAGGGGCGATAATGAGCTGATCTATAAACCGTCTACTTAGAGGAGGAGAAAGAATAAACTTACAGAAAGAATTAATTTGAATGTTTCTGATGATTTTATTAATTTGTGGGATGCTCTTTGCAGCCGTCAGCATTTTCACACATGATCTGGGTTACTGGAGACCTCGGACTCAGGATTCTGACATCCAATTCATTTACAAACCCAGCTCCCATTTCTTTAATTCAAATACCTGAAACTTAGCTGTAGTGTCCCAACCAGAATATTTTGTTTACATTAACAATTCTGATCATTTACCACTAGAAGATTCCAGTAAATACATTTATTTTACTAAAAAGATGGATTAGCTATTACAATCAAGACTGGAAGATGACAGATTTGTCTTGCCTGCAAAGGGAAGAATGGCAGATTTTTTTTAAATGACAGTGTTAGGAGAACAGCAGTATTTTAGGGTCCCCATATTTTAATAAACCTTAATTTTTAAGGCACTTTGCAGAACCTAAACCAGGGGTACCAGTCATTTTTGATCAATAATATTAAAATGAAGGTGTCCAATGTCAGATTTCAGATAGCTTTCTGAAGTCATTGTGCTTTCTGTCATACTTTTTAAAAAAAATGATATGTGAATGCTACTTTCCTGCCATCAAAAAGAAAGTTGACACTAAAATTTTAATCCATCCATCAATTGCCTCACATGCAAATCCTTCCAGGGTTGTGAGTTAGCTGGTGCCTCTCTCCAGCGGTCAGGGGGCAAGAGGCGGGGTAAACCCTGGACAGGTCACCAGTCCATCACAGAGCAAATTTTAATACCTCCATGGTTCATCTATGTTTTAGTTGTATGTTTACCTCAGTGTGTGCCTTGTACTTGAGCAAACATTAATGCACTCACACCTTTGCACACAGTACTTTATTAAATTATCTCTTCTTTAAGGTCAATATACTTCTCTAATTAGTTGTCTCTTTTTAATCATCTGAGGTTAGATAGTACTCCCATCCACTCTCGGTTTAATGGCATTGGCATCAAAGCCTAGCTAACAACAACACTGATGTTTATCATATTCCGGCTTAAAGTCAGCACAAGTAATGCTTTGCATGCTTAAAATCCATTTCCATAACTAAGTGTAATTTCCCTCCAGTTTGTTCCTGTTTAATGAGGTGTCTTGTTTGTGTGCCTTCCAATGTCACAGGAAAAGTCATTCAAGCGGCTGTGTCTGACTTCAATCAAATTAACTTTACTATGTTGTCAGTTTGCACAAAATTCTTTAGGCAAAAACGTTTACGGCTAAACAGGCGTAGATGCAAAAAAATAAAAATAATGCTTTTATTTCTTGCATTTCTGCCTTTCTACTCAAACTTCTTAATGATGGAATGTGTAAATGCTTGAGGGTGGTTGCAGAAAGTCAGAGGGTGGAGGAGTGAAAATGACCAACATTGATTTATTCTCGCTGTTCTCTTGTCTGGTTGGTGCCCTCAGAACACCTCGTTGCATCCCATTCCCTCCCATTATCTCCCCGCGATCACCGCAGCCCAACGAGTTTCCTACAGGGTCATAAATACTTCCCTCAGACCCCATACTGCTTCCACATTATCCTCCAGACGCTGCCTAATGACAGCGAAAGACAGACAATGCATCCTCTCTCTCTCTCTCTCTTGTGACTGCCATGCTTCTCTATGTTCATACATATTTTACAGTGGTTGAAAAACATACACCTACACCAAGAGAGGCCAACAGCAGCGGTAGCAGTGTCCCCCTCAGACTTTGCATTTAAAATGGTACATTAAAGCAACATGTCTGAAAATATCGTGCGTGATTGATGTCGGTAATGACCGTGTTTTCCCTGTGTGAAAGCCATGTGTGTGCTTTTCTCCACTTTTAAAATCTCCAAGAAAAAGATGTAGTGAAGACGGATACAAAGAGAAAAAGGGGACAAACACCAACAAAACAAACAGAAATGCTGTCACTCATAGGCTTTGTTATCAAAAGCATCGAGCGAGTCAATTACTCATCACATCTCGATGGGAGACAAGCTATTAGAGACAATGAATCAAATTAATTATTTTGACACGCTGGTCATCCGAATCAATTAGGAGCCACACACAAAGAGCCAATCAGCATAAACAAAATGTTTTCCCAACAAGCAACCCAGAGACCTGTCACACAGAAAACCACATTCATAAAGCGAAATGATGTGAGCCTTAAAAAAGAACGATCCATCTGATTTGCAACAGAAACGCGGACGGGTCAAGTGAGTGGTCAATTGTGTCATTGTTCATGTGTAGATAAAACAAAAAAATAACTTGTTTGCACTTGGTTTTGCACAAGGGGAGCACATTCTTGGCAAAAACCATGATGTCTTTCAAAAACATTTGGCAAGTTTTGGAACTGGAAGTTCTCTACATACAAAAAACGTTCTACTTCGCCAGCGACACAGCGAACAGACCAACAACAGGAACAGGGACACCCAAGTCTTATTCATATATTTTCTCATTCATTTTCATGCTTAGTGCTCCAGCTGCCTCCAGGGGTAAATTGGAGAAAAGTGAAGTAGACCCTGGATAGGTCTCCAATACATCACAAGAGCTTCTCAAGCAGAGTGATTTCAGGTTAGTGCTACAAAATTGCAATACTTTAAATGTCTTTATTCAGAGTTGTTCATCATTTCTTCAATTAACTGGAAAGGAATGTCATAAATAATAAAAATAAAAGTCCAAATGTAAGTTCTGAAAAACCATTTGATCAAGTCAGTTTAATCACTTAAACTGACAGCGGTTCTTTAAAGAAAGGTATAGAGATTGTTTAAAGACTTTGCATGTACTTTAAAATATGAGACATAACAAAGAGTTGTTTCTACTACACAGCTACTTTTACAAATCGCAGCATCACACATACCATGACGATTTTCTGTGCATAAGCATCGCAGCCAGAAACAACCATCACAACGCAAAACTAAAGAGCCAATTACGCCAAAATCTCTGATTAAATCAAGCATAAATTACAGATTTATCCTATTCACACATTCCACAATGTGTTTGCCAGACCATGTTTAGAGAGAATCAGCTGGATGAATGAATTGGCCACCCTTAGATCTCCTGCATTGTAAAGCTGCCACATGCTCTATTAGCCCCCATGGTTCAAATGTGTACATTAACAGATAGAAGAAAATAAGACGGAAAGGCAAACTCTGCAGCATGAAATCAGGACATGATCATCTTTTGATCTGAACATGAATTTTCCCACATTGCTTCGGTTTACATTATTGCACGCTGTATGTGCCAATTTGGTCTCCCAGTGGCTCTCCGCTGTCATGGAGACCAAGTACTTATTGTAAACTATAATATATGACCTCGTGTTGAGCATATTCTTTGTGAGGGTCTGACACAAGCCGTGCACTCGGGAAGGACACGAGTGATTGAGCATTGCTTTATTGAGTAAGCCTCCTAATAGAATGCCATGTTAGACTGGTCTTTCAAAGCAGAGGAGCGTCAGATGATGAGGATGCTTTGTGTAATGCAACATAGCTAGCAGAAATACTCGTGTTTGGTTCTCTGTTAGGGGAGACATTGGCAAAAAAAACGAATGTTTTCTGCGAACAATGAGAGATTGAGTTGGGTTTTGTATATTTCTGCAAAGCTGGACAGCGCTTGGCTTTAACAATCTGCTCTACGGCAGATTTCAGTGTTTTCAGTGCATGTCATCGTCTTTTGGTCCATCTTTCACCCTCCAATGAAAGGAGGAGGGAATCGGCTAATTAAGGCTGTAAAAAGGCTGCTTGTAATTCGCATGTAAATTGTGCCTTACCTCAGCAGAAAATTTATTACAGGAGACAATGTCAACTTTTACATGGAGAGGGCCATTTGCATTTTTTGAATTCATTACAAGGGTGGTGCTGCAATCATAAGCCATGATACCAGCCCCTACTATCCCTCATTCTGGTGCCACCAGTGCACCCATCACTTCTGGGTAGAGGATAATCTGATGGGTTCCTCTTCACTGGTCACTCAGTGGGAGAAAAGAGGGAGAGGGAAGGAGTGAAGGACAGGAAGAGAGGTGAGGGGACTTTGCTCTATGTGAAGCACCACCACCTTGTTTATGTGTGTATGTGTGTGTGTGTTGCTCAGCGTATACATGTGCTGCACTGCCACACCACTCTCCCAAGCGACAGAAACCTTGTTGTGATTTATGCAGCCTGAGATATGAGTGCTGGTTACGCAGTAGCAAGACATCGATCTGACAAAGCAAACCAAACAATAAAGAGGCGAGGAAGATGATGTGCCCAGTGGAGTGGAGAAATGGAGAGTGTACCTATAAGAGCTAATTATCTGAGCACATAATTCTTCAGGTTAAGACAGGGGGAGCTGAAAGCCAGCCAAGCCACGGCTGTCTGAGAAACGGGCCTGGGCAAAACAACAGGGCCGAGGTCCCAGATCATCGTCAAGGATAATTCAAAGTAAAAATGTGTGTAGGTGAGACCAACCACACATAATCTGTGAATGCAAAGCCTGTTTCTTTCCTAAGACATTAATGTTAGCCCCTTTGGTCAAATGGTGTGTATGTAGTTGAATTCCTCTGTGGTTTAAAACACTATGGCTTTACATCATGCATGACAGCTTTTCATCACACAGCCCCACTTTTGGGTGTAGAAGTATAAAACTCAAACACACAGAGTCTTTGAGTATCCTGATATCTCCTCTTCGTGAATTCACAACTTTGTTCCCAATTTATTAACTTGATTCTGTCTGGCTTCAGATGGCAGGCACACAAATTAGACCATTGAAAATGAACTCTGCATGGCTTGCTGTAGAACATTGTGGGTAAAACTGAAATTAAATCGCACCAACAGTTGTGTTGAGCATGAAGATTATAACGCCAGAAACTCACCACAGCTTTCTGTAGTCTCTCAATAGATTAAACCCTGAAGGCTTTTACAAGTTAGTTTGTCTGCAAATTTTCACCAGGGAAAGTGACTTCCTTATTATTCAGCTGAAAGGACTGTAAGGCTCAACACCACAGCTTGTATAACAGCCATGACTGACCCTTATGGTTTTATCAGCGAATCATTGCAATCATGGAGCCACTTCACAATTCACAGTTCAAATAGACTCTCCCAGTCTTTGTGTCATTTCTCTATAAGCCAAAAAAAACTATAATAATAATAATATTTACAATTATTACTTCCCATCTTGCAAACCCATTCTCTGCTTCTGTAAGCAGGGAGCCTTTAATTAGACACAAGTACACATACACATAGGACTGGAGGCGGTGGGCGCTCACTGCCATTAATAACACGATATAAAAGCAAAGCCCGAACGCATGTGACACTTTAAGTAGTTTGGGAAACAAGATGTAATCTGCGTCTGGTGCCAGGAGCAGAGCGGGGCTTCGTGTTGGGCGGGAGAGAGGGAGTGTGGCCTGTAAGTCAATGCAAACAGAGCAGTGTGAGTACATTACAGATGAAGACATTATCTCTGAGTTATACTCACATCCACACTGGGCAGGGAGAAGTACAGAGGACGGCGGGAACAAACTGCAACATGAAACCTCAAGAAGGAAAAGTAACATAAAAAGGTGGATTTCTGATTAATTTGACGAAAACTTCTGAAATTAAAATAGGAATGAGAACATATAGGGACTTTGTGTGATAAGCTAAAACATAGCATAGCATAACAAAAAAAGTGACAGCTGTATAGTTTTGAAAATCTCTTGCCAAAAAAAAAAGAAAATCATGTAGCTGTGTTCTAGCTACTTTACCGTTTCATAGTAAAATAAAACTAGTACAACTAATTCCCTTGAAAAGTCACCTAATTAGTCAACATAGTCAAGAATCAGGGATTTTCTTTATGTTCGTTTATGATAATAAATGCAAAACAAATAAACTGAAGTCTGTGCTTGTAACACAACAAAATGTGAGAAAAAATTTAAGCGGCTTGCTTAATTTCGCAAGGCCCTGTGTTAGAAGTCTAACGTAATAATATCTGAGTTGGTACAGTTTTTTTGTTTTGCTGTTCCCTGGGTCTGTTCTGCGCATTGCATTGTGTGATTTGGTGGCATTTAGTGTTTGGAGAGAAAGGAGAATACAGCAGAAGATGAGGTTCCATTTAGTGGCACCCTTGGCACCCATCTAACCTTGGCATACAGCTGGGCATGCTCCACTGGCTCTGAACATGCTGAGGTTTGAATCCAGAAATGCCTTTGTGCAGCACAGAGCACCAGACAAATGGTGGGAGGCCCCATTAACATCCCCAACTGTATCGCATCAGTCAAGACTACGTGTTCAAATCGGCAGAGTTGATCTTCTGCACCTCTGCGAGCCCATCTACTGGCTTAAAGATGGGAGATGTTATATAATCTAAGAGAGTAAAATTAAAAGTTCTTAATCCCAGTGGTTTTTTTTTTTTTTAAGAAATTTGTTTCAATTTAGAGAATCAGCTACAGCACATTCACTTTACTCAAGGTCAATTTGTGTCATTGTTTTCTTGTTTGTGTGTTTGTATGTTTAATATAAACCATGAATTCTAATTCTGGCAACACAGAATGGCCACATTAACCAGGCATGGCAGTCTGGGACACGGTCCAGCTGGAAACCCAAACGGGATACTGCTTTCCCTGCAACAAAACTGGCGCTGCAGCCGAAATGGTGTCTTGCTTCCAAGAGGATGAAAAAATAAAAAATAAAATAAAACAAAATCTTTAATAGTAAATCTCAATATTGCTTTTTAACTTATGGTCTCTATGCCGTCAGTGGTCATAATTATACAGAGATTTGTAGACTTGCTTTAAAGCATTTTATCTCACCTGTACCAGCGCACAGCGATAAGATGCAGAGGGGTTGATGTGCTATATTCTCAGTGGAATGTTTAGGGCTTTACCATTTTTAAATCCTACCTCACAATTTATCTTCTCCTCCCTCCGGGTGTGTTCTTTCTCCCACCAGCCTGGTTGTCTGCTCAGTTTGTTGGATGTCTGAGTTGTGTCGTGTACAGGAGTGAACGTCAGACTGAGGGTCAGGAAAAGTGCATCAGATCTATGTGTGTGACACTGTGGGTGGTGGGTCCCCAGTGACCATTTCTTTTTCTTAGCACAGCAGTTCCTCAAATTCCCCATGAGCTACTCTAGTCCTTACAAACTTACATATGACAAAAAATGTGTCAAAACTAAATCATCCACACAAATGCCTTTCTATGAAGATTTTCTAGCCAAAGGCTAATTTCCAAAATCCAGTCCTCGGTGGACCCTTATTTTTTAATAAAATAACAAAATTAGAATTAAAGATTCCTGTCGCACACATGCACATGCATAGTGAGTTACTTTAGCTACTAACAGAAAAAGCAAATTACATAAGATAGAAAACTAATTCTCCACAACAAAGTACGTTAGTATACCTCAGCTTTCACATAGCTGTTTGTGTTTCGACCATTGTTTCTCCTAGTGATTAAAAACTATTTTTCTCACATAGAATTGCAATTAAATGCTTAGTGCTTGAATTACATATAACTTGGTATTTAAAACATCGTAAGGCAAATCAGCACTGGAACATAAATGATTATGCTAATAGTAGGGGTTGCACCAATTAGTCGACTAGTCGATTCTTGTCTCTGCAATGACTTTTTTCTGGGCCAGTCGACTAGTCGCAATCACGTGGCAAAATAGATTTTTCCAAGGAAATGAAAGAAGGTGGACTAGGTGAGTTCGTCA
>CAEGAF010068053.1:0-13069 GCA_903067075.1 Micropoecilia bifurca | reverse complement strand
AGTGTTTAGTTCCATGTTGTTTTATGATGCTATGCATGGGGCTGCCAGCAGGGGGCGTGTTTTAAACCCTTTCACTCACCCCTCCTCTCTCTCCTCCAGCATGAACATGGGACGCCTCCCAGGATGCATCTGGACTTTTCTGTTTGTTTATCATCTTGATTGAGATACAAAATATTACAAAACCAGCATAGTGACATAATGACCGCCAGGGGGCAACAAACATTGAGGCAGTACATCAGCCAAGTATTACATAAATACATTAAAAAGAAAATTTTAATAACTTTAGTATTGGTGGAATTTCCAATAGTTTTGATTTATTGTTTGACCTCATTGACAAAAATGGAAAGAAGTGTTTTTTAACGGCCTTTATGCTTGTGCCATTTGGCTAAATATATAATAAGATTAATAATGTAAACATGTTTTTTACCTGTTGGATAGTTAATGGAGCAAAACAATAAATATTCAAAACAAATGGAGACAAAAGGTTGAATAGGAGCAGAACTCAATGAAAATACTTTTCCAAAATTGAACAGAGAAAAGGCCAAAATAAATCAAACATCTGCTTTTCCTTCACAAAAGAGCAAATAATATCCATGTTATTGTTAAAACGTTGTAGAAAAAGTTTGGATGGGTAAATTCTGTGAATAATTTTAAGAGACGCTTCTTTTACTTTATCAGTTATCATATATTTGGTAAAGTCCAAATCCTTTTCCAGTTAAAGTTATGAATAAAGATGTTCCAATAAAACATCACATATGAAGTTGACATGTTTCTCTGAAATAATGAGCGTTTATTTTTTATATATTTGTTGCTTTTACAGGTTGAGGAGAAACAGATTTGGAAAAATTTCAAGTTTGGTTGGATAAAAATGAAACAGTCTTGGATTCTGTCCTATTACACTTTTAAATAAAATAACTAGTCCAGCATGTTGGAAACAGGGATTTTTGTTTCTCTGTCTGCCTGCTGCTTCCCCTTTTCAGCCACTAGAGGGCGACTGGAGGCAACACCTGTGGAGAACGTGCCTGACACAGTCAGTTCACCTGTGATCTATCAGCCAATCATCCTGGAGTATGAGGAGCTGTGTGTGTGTGTGTGTGTGTGTGTGTGTGTGTGTGTGTGTGTGTGTGTGTGTGTGTGTGTGTGTGTGTGTGACTGGACACAGTCCAGTCCATTAGGTGGCGGTAAAGATGCTTTTCCATGGTTACCAACCACCACAAAAACATCTACGAAGAAGAACCGCCCATGAGGAACGGAGCCGGAGAACCTCGAAGTTGGAAGAGGAGAATTTGGTGGCTCAGGAAAACGGCGGAGCGCGGCTAACTGGCAATTGCTAAATTAAACCAGAGGTGGTTTTGGCATAATCCGGGTTGTTGTTGTCATTGTGGTGAATTAGAAACAGTACAACATATTTTCTTAGAATGCAACAAATATGCACGGGAAAGAGAGTCTCTACTGAGAGAATTAAATAAAAATAATTTGAATATTAGAGAGCTGTTTCAGTCCTCAGGGGATGTAGTTTTTGATAGTATTTTTAGTTTTCTTAGAAGGACGGGTCTTATGAGAAGGATATAAGCTTCTGATCCAGACTCCAACCTGGAAGGTGGCGGTAATGCACCTTAAAGCTGTTTGCCAACCGCCATAAAACCAAAAGAAGAAGAAGAACCGCCCATGTTTGGTTGTGGGCGGGGCAACATCTGCGGCTGCGCGACTCGTAGCTGCTGTTGTCCGAGTATCATGACTGGCGGGAACAACAAGGACTCGGAGCTCATCATGGACGTGGACGTGGATTCCAGCCGGACAGGCAGCGAGCGGGGAGACCTGGACAGCAGCGTCCCGGTCGCCTGCTCGTCCAACGGCAGCGGCGGGGAGGAGGACGAGGCGGAGGGCCTGGCCAGGCCTCGAGAAGCCGGGGGCTCGAGTGACCGGCTCACCCCGGATGAAGGCGCCGACAGAGGCGTCGGCAAGGATCAGGAAGTGTCCGTGGAAATTGGAGAGACGTATTTGTGTCAAAGAACCGATAAAACATGGCGTAAGTGAAAACATGGCGTAGCTCCATCTCTGATTTAGTTTTGCTGGAAACCTTTCATTGTTTGAGACGGAAATATGTAAAACGAGAATAGTTAATATTTATGTTCAGCTAGACGTGTTTAAGCTGTCGTGGAATCATCGCTCTGAACAATAAGCTTATTTCAGAGATATAACGGTTAGGATTTTAGTTGGTTTCGAACAAAAATGTCTGTAGAAATAAATAGTTTTTGTTTATGAAGCCGAAGTTGGCGTCCGATTCGTAGTCTCACTGAAGCGCTATTCAGTGGTTCTGAGATTTTAATAGTGATTAAATAACTAACACTAATAACTACTTACATGTGTAAATGTCAAACCACATCATTAAACAGTCCATTTTACCAATAAATTAAATGTGTAGACATTTTGGAATATGCAAATAAATAATTAAATATGCATGACATAATTAAATCTAGCTATTTAAATATCAAGGAGTCCGAGTCTGTTATAGAAAAGCTTTATTTAGAGATATGTATGTTAGTGATGAAGTGTGTCCAGGTGTCTCACCCTGTTGTTGCTGCAGACATGGCCGAGGTGATCCAGTCCCGTCTCAACGAGCAGGAGGCCCGGGAGGAGTTCTATGTCCACTATGTGGGATGTGAGTATCTGAGCAGAACCAGAACCGTCTCCCGTCCTTCAGAGGGACTGAGAGTTTGACGTCTGGACTGCAGTTAACCGGCGCCTGGACGAGTGGGTGGGGAAGAACCGGCTGGCGCTCACCAAGACGGTGAAGGACGCCGTGAGGAAACACTCTGAGGTTGGAGGAGTCGGAGACCTGGGCGATCAGCCCGAGAGGAAGATCACGCGCAACCAGAAGAGGAAGCATGATGAGATCAACCATGTGCAGAAGGTGGCGCCCCCTGCTGTCTGCACAGATGCCAGTCTCGGTTTCACCTAACACGAATGTTCTCCTCCACCCAGACCTACGCTGAGATGGACCCGACCACAGCTGCTCTGGAGAAGGAGCACGAGGCGGTGCGTACCTCCCACTGCCTGCCCCGATAGGGTGGAGGTCTCCTCCTCACTGCTCCGTCTCCTCAGATCACCAAGGTGAAGTACGTGGATAAGATCCAGATCGGGAACTTTGAGATCGACGCCTGGTACTTCTCTCCGTTCCCAGAGGACTATGGGAAGCAGCCCAAGCTCTGGATCTGCGAGTTCTGCCTGAAGTACATGAAGTACGAGAAAACGTTCAGACACCACCTGGTGAGTCCAGCTGTTGCTTTAACCCTGGTCACATGACGCTGTTGGGGTCAAAGTAAGTTCAGCCTGGAGAGTCTGCGGTTTCATCAGCACAGCTGACCTTTGACCTTCTCCTGCTCAGTCTCACTGCCAGTGGAGACAGCCTCCAGGGAAGGAGATCTACCGCAGGAGCAACATCTCCGTCTATGAGGTGGACGGCCGGGACCACAAGGTGAGCTCGCCCTCTGGTGGCCGTCTTGGGGACGGCAGTGTCTTACTGGACTGTTGTCCTCAGATCTACAGCCAGAACCTGTGCCTGCTGGCCAAGCTGTTCCTGGACCATAAGACGCTTTACTTTGACGTGGAGCCGTTCATCTTCTACATTCTGACCGAAGTCACCAAGCAGGGAGCTCACATCGTCGGCTACTTCTCCAAGGTGCGCCTCCGCTTTGGCCACTTTCATCCAGTCGGCAGCAAACGGATGATTTAATGACTAAAATCTGAATTATGATGTGAAATCACCAACGGTCAACACGCCAACCTGAAGGCTCTGCAGGTGTTCTGGTACCGACGGGTCCAGTGGTTCTGCTCAGGTCTTTGAGTTATTAAGACACCATTATGGTAATGATCAGGTCTGATTGTTTTGCTTCTGCAGGAAAAAGAATCTCCAGATGGGAACAACGTGGCGTGTATTTTGACGCTGCCGCCGTACCAACGCAGAGGCTACGGGAAGTTCCTCATAGCCTTCAGTGAGTCAGGGGTCAAGGGTCAGGGCTGGGTTAGGGTTCTGTCGACCTGAACCGTTGGTGCTACAGGTTAGGGTTAATATATTCTCATTATCTGTAGAATATATTAACAATTTAATCCACTTAACTTCTTTACCTCAGAAATGTAAAGTTTATAGTTCTGAAGGGTTTATGGGTCATAAATTAATTTTATAACAAACAGAAGCAACCAGGAGATGGAGACAACTGACCTGCTGTTAGCACTGCTACTGCTAGCTCTGCTACTGACCTGCTGCTAGCTCTGCTACTGCTAGCTCTGCTACTGCTAGCTCTGCTACTGACCTGCTGCTAGCTCTGCTACTGTTAGCTCTGCTACTGCTAGCTCTGCTACTGACCTGCTGCTAGCTCTGCTACTGCTAGCTCTGCTACTGACCTGCTGCTAGCTCTGCTACTGCTAGCTCTGCTATGGCTAGCTCTGCTACGGCTAGCTCTGCTACTGTTAGCGCTGCTACTGTTAGCACTGTTACATTTAACTGGAGTCCTGTGTCCAACCATCTGTTCTGGGTCAAAGGTCGTAGCATTAATGACATAAGGTTAACTTGCTGCTGAATGAAGATAATCGTTGATGTTAAGCATTTAGCTTCTCCCTTCACAGAACCCACCTTTGGTTTTGGGTCCATTCAGGGCCAGGTAGTACTCTGCTCTCTGGTTCTGATCGGTTCTGGTTCTGCAGGCTACGAGTTGTCCAAGCTGGAGAACGCGGTCGGCTCGCCGGAGAAGCCGCTGTCGGATCTGGGCAAGCTGAGCTACCGGAGCTACTGGTCCTGGGTTCTGCTGGAGATCCTGCGGGACTTCAGGGGGACGCTGTCCATCAAGGACCTCAGGTCGGTCCGGCACCGGGAGGCGGGCCGAGCCCTTTCAGAACGTTAGCAACCCCTGCAGAAAGTTAGCAACCCCTCAGAGATGATCACACGATCGGCTGTTTACTGCCATTTAGAGTTTACATTTAAAATGGTTTCCGTTCTGGTCCGAGCGACCCGGTTCCTGGCAGAACCAGAACCAGCTGACCCGCTGCTGTCTTCCAGCCAGATGACCAGCATCACTCAGAGTGACATCATCAGCACGCTGCAGTCGCTCAATATGGTCAAGTACTGGAAGGGGCAACATGTCATCTGCGTCACGCCCAAACTGGTGGAGGAGCATCTGAAAAGCGCCCAGTACAAGAAGCCGCCCATCACAGGTGAGCTGGGGGGGGGGAGAGACGGGACCGGACCGGACCGGACCGGACGGCCCCTACAGGAAGACTGGCCTCTGACCTTCACAATAAGAGCATGGAAAGTTTCTGTTTGTACGTGTTTCCAGACCTGATGGCGTCCAGCAGGGAGACACCTTGTCCTCTGTCTGTCCAGCAGAGACATGGACAGTAACATGTCTCTGCTGTCCTCTGTCTGTCCACAGTGGACACCATGTGTCTGAAGTGGGCGCCTCCCAAGAACAAACAGGCCAAGCTGTCGAAGAAGTGAGGAAGAGGAGCTGCTCGTCTTCATCACCCGGACTGTAAATAAATGTTATTAATCTGTTAATATTTTCATAGAATAAACTTTCTCAGGAAAAACCCGGTTCTGTTTCCTTCAATCTTCAGAATAAAAATTCTTTCTTCATTTATTGAAGTGTTTCAAATGAAAATTTAATGTTTGTTTTCTTCACATTAATTATTAAAAACTGGAAATAAGACAAAACCTTCCTGAAGTTTGGAACCAGAATTAAAAGCAACGTCCAGAGAGACGAAAACCCAGAGGTCCAGTTACAGCCAAACACCCAGAACCGGACCAGCTTGTCAGCTGGTTCTGCAGGGAAACATCAGACCCAATCCTAGGACTCCGCGGCGTCGGCCATCTTGGATCCCAACATGGTGTTAACCCCTTCCTCACCAGGCAGATCACTGGTTTAAAACGTAAACATTTAAAATGTTTTAAGTTGATTTAAAAATCTCCTGTTTGTCGTTGATATCTGGTAACGTCCAGCAGGGGGAGCTCTAGTCTGAGCCTCCCGCTGTTCTCACCCTTTAAACTAATGATTTTATTATTCTGGGTTTTATGTGACAAAATAAATACATAAAATGTGAAGGAAAATGATTCCTGGTTTTGAATGAAATCATCTGAAAAGTGTGGGGTGCTTTTGTATTCATGACTACAGCTGCTCTGAATGTAGCTGTGGGAGGTCAGAGGTCACGGTTTGATCTGGGTCATAGATCATGCGAGTTTAAATCACTGACATGACGGTTCAGACATTATTTATAATAAACTGGTCTCAGCATGAACCAGTCGGGTCAGAACCAGTCGTGATCTGGACCATTTGGTTTCTGAAGGATGTTCCTAGTAAAGGTCAAAGGTCAGAGTAAACAGACTCATAATTAGTTTATTCAGAATAATTACATGTTTACAGGAATCGTGACCCGGTTCAAGGTTCTGTGAACTCAGCGCCACAGCAAAGTCACAAGTTTACATACAGCAACTGGAAAACCCAGATGATGATGTCATGACTCTGAAAGCCTCTGATTGGTTCAATTACAAAATATGCAGCTTTCTCATGTGACATCATGGAAAACCTGAAACATCCTCCCAGAGATCAGAACCAGAACCTCGAAGCCAGTCCGGGTCCAGAAGTCCAAAGGTTACCAGTTACCTGCCACTGGTTACCAGTTACTGGTTAACTGGTTTCTAGCCGCAGCTCCTTGTTCCCCAGAGAAAAAGCTGTTTTAATCTTAATGGTTTATTGTATCCTGTTAAAATATATTAAAATATTAAGTAACGCCTGGACCTCCAGCGCCACCTGCTGGTCCAGAGGAGCGGATAAAACCTGGAGTGGATTGTTTCCACAGGATCAGGATTTAGACTTTTTTCATTCAAATGGAAATGTCTGATTTTAGCCAATGAAAGTTGCTGTTTTTATGTAATGATATGACATGAAGGTGAAGTTTGGTCTGAAATGACCCTGTGAGGTAAACAGGAGGTATGACCTGTTATTTACGCACAAACACCCCATGTGTTTATTTTGTTATAAACACATGGGGTGTTTATTATCTGAGGTTCTGAACAAAGAACAGTTCATTCGTCAGCTGTGTGGAACCAGTTCAGCTGGTTGGTTCAGTCGGTCACAGATTAACTGGTTTCCATGCAGATCAGATCATCTGAACGAATCAAAATGTTTTCAGAGCTTCGGCTCAAACATGGGAAGATGTTGGAGTTGTTGCCAGGAACCAGAGAAGTCGGGTCTTTTCCCTTCATGCCTTGGTTCTGTACCGGTTCTCGGCTCAGTTCCAGGAACCGGAAACTCAGACACTCAGCTTTTCCTTCTGCGTCTTGAGACGTTTTCACACAGAGCAGAACAAAAACACGTCACTGGAACAAGAGACGACATCTGACAGTCAGGAGGTTTCATTAGACATTAGTAACTGCTGACTCAGCAGGCGGCCATGTTTCTTCATGCTCTAAGTGTGTGTGTGTGTGTGTGTGTGTGTGTGTGTGTGTGTGTGTGTGTGTGTGTGTGTCTGTCTGTCTGTCTGTGTGTGTGTGTGTGTGTGTGTGTGTGTGTGTGTGTGTGTGTGTGTGATGAGCAAGATGCTCACATTCCTCTCAGTGAATGACGTAGTTCTGCAGCATCAAACTGCTGCGTCATTCTGGCCCACAGAACCAAACCTTCTGGCTCGTCTGGTTTTCTTCTGGAACTTCTGACTGAGTCTTTCGGGTTTGTTTGTTCTGAATTTGGTTCTTTTTCTTCCCTCCCTGCAGCATGAAGCTGCCGCCGCCATGTTCTGGGTTCCCCTAGTAAACTTACTGGGCCCAGTGATCGTCCTCATGGTTCTGAGTTCAAATGTTTTTTAAGCCGACAGGAAATTTGAAAATATATCTTGATAATTATGTTATCAGAAGATTAATGTCCCTCTGCTGCGTCAGCTGGTCATATTTAGACTCGTTTATTCTCCATGTGGTGTGTAAATCAAACACAGGTGTGTTAACCTGTCAATACGTCACATGCAGCCTGGAGCTGAGGGGAAGTCGGCCTGCGGACAGGAAGTGGCTGAGCTGGGAGGAGAGACAGAGGCGTGTTGCTGGCCAGGTGTCTTAAAGCTGCAGCACAGCAGCGGATGCTGACTTCCAGAGATGGAGCTTTGCAAGGCGCTGAGCGTAGCAGCGCTGCTGACTCTGTTTACTCAAGGTAAGAATCTCACCTGCATCGGCTCCACCAATCAGCTTCATCTACGGCAACATGTCAGAAAACAGCATTTAATCATCTTCAAATGATTCTGATTTTGTCAGACAGAAAAAGGATTTTCCTGGTTACGAATAAGTTACAGTTTTTACCTCTGAATTAATTTTCCATCCATGAACATGTAGAAAAACAATTTTCTGATTGGAGCTAAAATTGTAAAAATGTAGTTTTTGACTTTCTGCTTTCTGCACAACAGAAAAAATGTTTTTCTAAAATGTGTCTGAAATTGGATGAAATGTCCCTGAAAGAGTCTGAAAAAAGTTTTTCTGACCTAAAATTAGAATAAAAATTGTCATATTATTAAACAGTTTGGATTTTCTGTATGTTCAGTTTTCTTGTTGCTACTTTCTATTTTATTTGAGCTTTTGATCAAATTAGTTGTATATTGAAATGTTTTAATTGCTTTAATTTTTGTTCTTTGCTTTATAAATAAAGTAGGTTTGGCTGCTTCATATCTTAACATGGACGTGAAGATAAATCATATTTATAAATGTGCAGAGATTGATTTAGTCAGAATCTGAACGTTTCTGCTGTTTTTGACATTTAAAGGCCGAAGGAAAAACTTGAAGTGTTTAGTGAACATTTGCCACCATGACCACCAGATATGAAGCTTATTATGCTCTAAATACACGACTGTTTGTTTAAACAAAAATTATTACAAAGAACAGATGAGAGACCAGCTGACAGGTTCAAAGTCAGATGTAAAACCAGTTCTGTTGGTCTGTCAGAATCTGGTTTCTGTTTATCAACCAAATGACAAAAGCAAATATTTTTCCTAGAACAAATAAAGACGATTCTTCACACAAGGAAACATTCCTGAGTTTTATCTCAAGTCAAACAGGTTAACCCTTCAGAGACGCTGCAGCTGAGCAAAATGCCAGGATGGAAAGACATCAGCAACAGCAAATATGATTAATGATTAATTATCTGCTCGTTAACCTGGGATTAATGTTAACGTTAATATACATAATTTACTTCAGTATTCAGCACCACAATCAGCCTCAGCTGAAATTGTTCTTTCACTTTGATTTAAATTAATGGTTATTTGGATCCACTATTTTATTATTATTAGTTTATTTTATAAACATTAAAGTAGAATTAAATTGATTCCAAAGACCATTACTATGGCTAAAAAGTGAAAATTCAATGAAAAGAAACTGAAGTAGTTTAACTTTTATCAGAAGTTTATTGTTGGAGAAGGAGCCACCATGAGGGTCTGATCAGCCAATAGGAAGAGAGCTTGGATAAATCTGTACCATTCTAGTCAGAAGAATCGAATGATGTTTATCACACTGGTTAGAGGGAAATCAAACTGTCGCTGAGGATAAAAATGAAGGAGGATTTTAGATTTGGTCACAAGGTCAACATTTAAAACGAATCATTTAGGACCTTTGTTAAAGTTTTTATCGCTCCCTGAAAGCAAAAGTCTAAACAAGTTAATGTCCAGGATGTGTGGGGTCTGCAGAGAGGGTGGAATCTCCAGACATCTGAGGTCCATCATCCTCCTGAGAGGAAAACATCTCAGATATCCCACCAGATTCAGCCCAACGTCAAATGTGATGACCAAAGTCTCTACAGGCCTCAGTTAGAGGGTCAAAGTTAATCCATCCACTCTCTCCACCTTCTGACGTGTTCGGGTATCAGGCCGTGACCAAGTCCGATCTTCAGATGGGTCTTTGGTTCAGCAGGAACTGGGACCAGAGTTCAGACAAATCATGTTGAGTTCATAATAAAAATTCTGTAGGAAATTAGAAAATTCAATAAAAATAACTCCTTGTGTGTTTAACTTGTTGCTGTGATTAATTTTTCAGAATCTTCTTCTCAGCTGTCAGGTAGGAGAAATTTTCTTTGAGATCCTCCATCTTGACTCTCCTGTCTGGGTCTTCTTGGTGTTTTCTGATCAATTCCTTCGAGTGAAACCAGATCCGAACTCTGACATTCATGTAGAGGCAACTAAGACCATCAATACTGACACGATAAACGTCATAAACCAAGAAAATACTTGAGAAAAATTGTATTTGGAACCAAAGCTACTGATGTACTGAGCACTTCAGTATTACTGTGCAACTCAGACAAAATACTACATGATCTTTATGTTCTTGTGAAAGTACATCAATAATAAATAAATTCAGGCAAAAGAAACTAATCTCAGTTCATCACAACATTAAACCTTTGAACCTTCCGGTAAACTTCTGGTACTCACTGGTTTTTACATCCTGGTTCTTCATTCAGTGCAGTAAGTCAGACATTGGACTCAAGCAGAAGTAAAAAGTACATTACAGTAAATCTCCTGAATTTCTTCTAAAAGGTTAAATGGTCACCCGGCTCTGCATTCATGGCAGGACATTTCAATCGACTTCTGACTGTCCTGGTCTGCAGATCCTCCAGAAGTGATGAGATGTGTTTGTGTCCTCAGTTTGTGGTCAAGCAGCCCTGAACACCAGGATCGTTGGAGGAGAAGTGGCTCCTGTTGGGTCGTGGCCCTGGCAGGTCAGTCTGCACAGCGTCTCTGGTCACTTCTGTGGAGGATCTCTGATCAACAACCTCTGGGTTCTGACTGCAGCTCACTGCGTCTCAAGGTAAGCAATCGAATCTAGGAGTCTGAAGAAAACAACGTTACTGTTCAACAGGGATCATTAAGACAGAATCAATACTGAAACAACGTTGAAGCCTGATATTGGAACGAAACTCATATCAATGTTATTGTTTCAGCCATAACTGACACTATATCAATGTTGATCTAACCATCGTCTTCCTCCTCTTCCTCCTCCTGAGTGAGGAAGGCGCCAGTTAGAAAGATGATAAACATTTGAAACGTTCTGAAACACATTGAAATATTAAATAGTTTGCTGGTTATAGAACAAACACAAAGCTTACAGTTCCCCATGTTCAGAACATTAATTAGGACTCGCTAATGAATATTCATTCATATTTATCTTAATGTTAGTTGACATATAATCTCAATTGAACGGCTACATATTTTAAGGTCGACTACATCATGATAATAGTCGATGTCGACTAGTCGCAGTGACGTCATAGTGACGTAAGCGCAAAACCCTTCACAGCTACTTGGAGGCTTTATCAGATATTTTTACTGCAAATATTAACCCTACACCCGTCTCACGCTTTTACTACGTCTATTATGCAGAATTAAAAGAGCAATAAACAAATCATTATTGTGAGCAGCGGAGAAAAGTTTGGGTCTGACTTTTTACATTGTTTTTCCAAACTGGCTGATGCTGATGATCTCTGGATAGTTACTCCCATAGGAGTCCAATTAGAAATAAATATTTACGAATAAAACTTAGGATAAATATAACTAAGTTCTTCATCCCTGTTGGATCAAATTTTATTATAATAAAACTTAAAGATGGAATAGATTTATTATGTAATATCCACTTTTAAAAACTTTCTAAAAACTAATGAAAAGTTTAACGTTTGTCACTAAACGCAGGAATTGATATTTATTTAGAATTTATTCTGCAGAAAGTCGTTAAAAGTGGAAACTTTACACATAATTATGAAACTAAAATCAAGTTTCTGTGGAATCGGTTCTTAACGTGATTTTTAAATGTTTTCAGAAAACGGATGAATTATTGTTACGTTTTGTTCAGTTTCTTTTAAAGGACATTTTTATTGTTCATGTTTGTCTGAACTGGATCTTTATTATCTCCACTTTATACCAAACTAACCTTTAGCTGCATGAAACAGATGATTAGAGAACCAAACAGATAAATGAAACATTTGAATGTAAATCATTTCACTGAACATGATGATTTTATTCAACACGTCATAAAACAAACATCTCCAGCAGAAACACTTTAAATATTTAGTTCTAAAAGTTTTAGTTTTTAGCAGCAGATGTGAGGCTACGACCCAGGTCTGTTCTGACCTCTGACCCCTGATGTGACTCTCACTGAGTCCACTTTTCATTGGGGGCGCTGAGCTCCGACCGAACCGGACCGGACTGGACCAGATCGGACCGGAGCTTCAACATTGATCAGACGTTGGACTTTCAGTTGTTCGACCACAAAACAACATTGATTTAATGAATCTGGTCAACATTAGTGGCTAGAATTGGATGATTGTTTGATGGTTGGTTGATCCACCATCAATCGTCGACCTCAAACAAAAATGGACCTTTTTGACCCAAATTCAGTGTTGAATTACCATCGCTTGCTATCTGGTTTGTTTTTGAAACTGCTGACTTTTCTGTCTCTGAACATGATGGGCTCAGTGGCAACACGCCCGTTATCAGCGCCGTGTATCTGGGCCGTCAGAGTCAGCAGGGAAGCAACCCAAACCAACAGGCTCGCACAGCGGCGCAGATCATTGTTCACCCTAACTACTCTGCTACCACTAACGACAACGACATCGCCCTGATAAAACTCTCCTCAGCCGTGACATTCAACAACTACGTCACTCCAGTCTGCCTGGCGGCGGCGGACAGCAGCTTCTACAGCGGAGTCAACTCCTGGGTCACCGGCTGGGGAAACATTGGATCTGGTGGTGAGATTTTAAATGACTGATTAACGCCACAGGAGTCTCTCCTCTGACTACTCAGCCAAAGTGCACCTGTGTTTCCTTGACAACATTTCCTGTGCGTTTGTTTTTGAACGTTCCTAACTAACAAAACTTAATGCTGTCCTTCCTGTTTACCAAACTCAAAGTTTTAACTGTATTTTTTCCTCGGTTTGGAAATGTTTTCAAGGACTGAACCTTTAAACGGTTGTACTCTAAATCTGTGTCTCCTCAGTTTCTCTTCCATCTCCTCAAAACCTCATGGAGGTGGAGATACCAGTTGTGGGCAACAGACAGTGTAAATG
>CAEGAF010068052.1:0-12926 GCA_903067075.1 Micropoecilia bifurca | reverse complement strand
ATATATATATATATATATATATATATATTTACCTGTCATTTAAAACAACTGTTCAAGACTGTGTTTATATTTTGGATTGATAATGATCTTTGCTTTATTGAAATATTGTCTATTTACTGAAGCAATAAAAACAGTAAATGTCCTAAGTAAGAAATATTTCAATTTTAAAATATGTGGCCTTCACTTTGTCATTTTTGGCCCTAATGGCAAAAGGTTTAAACACAGCTATTCTGAACTATACACAAGGTCAGGTAAACTCAGCTACAGTTATATTTTCAATTTTCCTTAATTTGGTACTGGGGAAGCTTGAGACCACACGTAGTACATAACAGCTTTGATAAAGTAAATGTTATGATCAGTTATGTCATAACAAAAATAAAAATCCTCTTTAAATCATCCATGATCTGTAGCTTCTGGGCAACACAACCCACGTTTACAGTATTTTGTAAGTCAGTGGTCCCTGTGGTTTGCTTCTGTCTCCTCCAGCACAATGGACTGTAATGAACACAATAGTCTCGTCTTCTCCCCCATTTCCTTCAATAGCTACCCTGATTAACCAAGTGACAAGCCTCTCCTCAGCTATTGTTAATGTATTAGTGTCTTTAATCCCCACGGAGAGCAATAATTAAGCTCAGATAGTCATCTACAGATGGTTATCTGTTAGGCATTCACAACAATGTCATCCATATGCACTGCTGTAAATACAGAGAAACCAGCTGGAAGAACAAGAGAGAAAAATGTTACTTGTTTAGAACTAATAACTGCAATCTCCATTTCCACAGAAAAACTACTCTGTGAAATGTTCGACTGATGATCACATGACATTTAGCACTACTTCTGTTTATTCTTAAGGTCTTTTTTCTCAGTTAAAGCAGCTACAGAATTTTTAGAAATATGAAGATCATTTTACTTTCCAAGTAAAATGTAATATGATTCCATACTCTTTTTGATACAATCCACTGTCTCTAAATATGGTCTACAAAGACATCATTCATACAAAAACTCTTTTTTTTGGGTGCATTCAAATCAGCCCTGTTTAATCCACTTCGATCAAACTCCAATTGATTTGATTACAAAGTTTAGTTTGTTTGAGTCGGTGCAACGTTGAACTCTGATGTGGATAAAATCAGCAAACTCTAAAAACCATGTCTCACTTCGGTTGACTTGAACTCTGCTGTGATTTGAAAGTATATGTGAATGCCAAGCAGACCAGATGCAAACTATACCCCAAGGCATTCTGGGTAAATACAATCAAAACAATCGCACAAATGTAGTGCTAGCAGGAGAAATGGCTCAGGTTCTTTTACAAAAGACAACCACTAAAATCTGACGCCACTCCATTTTGCAAAGAATGAAGTTACATTCATTGTCTTCTTCTGATGCTTTCGTGCCATTTCCTTCCGTGGTTCTTGAGGAGGGGAACATGTTTTTCACGTAGTTTGGATCGTTTGACACAGTGCAGTGTGAAAGTGAACTGCACCAGCTGAAAACGTAACAAATATAGCAATTTTGATCTCGAATCACAGTCTATTGGACTATCAGGTGCGGAAACACCCTTAGACTCCTTTATAGTTTCATTCTTGACAATGATCCAAAAACGTTGGCACTCTATGATTTTAGGAGTTCCTCCTGTTGTTCCGCCTAGATTAGTTAGTCTAGCTTAGCTAGATTGGTTTTTTACTTGTCACTATGTATAAAAAAGGCTGGACTACTGTTGCAGTTCAAGCAGGTCATAATCCAGGGTTCTTCAAATCCAGTGGTAGAGAGCCGGTGTAGAGCCACCTGAGTCAACTGGCTGAACTCAGTGCATGAAGTTCTCCAGAGTTCTGCCCGTTATTTGACTCAGGTGAGTTGAAGCAGAGGCGTGTCTAAAGTTTCAGGACAAGGGGTCCTCCAGACCCCCAGTTCCTCCTGGCAACAGGTGGAACTGGGTTCAGCTGTTTGGTATCTCAAGATACCAAACAGCTGAACTCACAACCTTTTGTGGCAAGATATTTTCCAACCAATCTCTTTATTGTCCAATTTTGGTGAGCTGGTGTGAATTGTAGCCTCATTTTTCGGTTCTTAGCTGACAGGAGTTCCACTTGATGTGGTCTTCTGCTGCTGTTGGCCATCTGCTTCAAGGTTTGATGTGTCATATGCTCAGAGACGGTATTCTGCATTCTTTTGTTTTAGTAAGTTGTTGTTTGAGCCACTGTCGCCTGTTTACAATCTTGTGCCAGTCTGCCCGTTCTCCTTTATCCTCTGACGTCCTTCTTCCACACAACTTCGGCTCACTGGATCTGCTTATTCTTTGGGCCTTTCTTTGTAAAATCAAGGCCAGGAGATCCGCAGTTTGTGAGCAGCCCATCACCAACAGCCACACCACAGTCAAAATAACTTAGTTTGAAGTTCAGCAAGTCATTTTAAACACTTATATATATCATTATTAACTTTTATACAAAATAATAGTTCAATAAACCTTTAATCTATTTGTCAAATCTCAGTTCTTACAAGGTGCTAAATCAAGTTATTTGACTCCAACATGATCAACAAGGCAGAAATCCTTCTTAGAGTTGAACAGAGCCAGTAGAAGAAGGTTTATGGATCTGCTGTGATTGTTTCCTGGAGCAACTTCCTCTGGCTGCTGTTTCCAAGCCAGGACTGGTGGAAGAGCTTCCAGCATAAAGTTGGTTCATTTTGGATTAATTATGTCTTCATAAATCATCTGAATCCTTTGGTAAGAGTTGTTTATTTGACTAAATGAGCTGCATTTATTTCCACTTGTACTGCAGGTGCAGACACAAGCACCAAATGAGCTTCTCCTGAATTGTGTCAAAAAATGTCAAATTAATACAAAATCCTAAAAGTTATGGAGGTGCTGGTAACATGTTCTATGGCTTTTAAACCAGTATCTTCATGACCATATTCAATATAGTCAGTACTCTAACAGTAAAAGGTGCTGTGTTTTCGATGGGTTTAAAAAAAAACTGTTTACTTACGACTATAAAGGGAGAATAGAACTGTCTGAAAGTTACAGCTGTGAAAACACAAAGCAGTTAAACTATTACTTATGTCTCTTTGTGAGCCTTTTGGTGCATGGCTGTATCTCAAATCTGCCATAAAAATGTTTAATGTGACATATTTATTCCATAGTAAATGAGTTTAGGCCTTTTGATTTAGAATGTGGGTTATTGATGGTGGTGAATGGAAGGTGAAACCGTCAAACATGTGCAGTTTGAAGCTTCACATGCAACATTTGTTCTTGGTTCCTGGAGTTCTCATTTATTATAAACCATCAGCTGCTAAGACATCAGTGGGATGTGACTTCCCTTCATCAGAGAAAAGGCACAGGGACAGTACTGTGTATTTTCCAGGCCATTTTGCAATTTATAGCAAAAATGCTGTCTGTATCAAACATGACTCCCAAGACATTTGACTTTGTAATTTAATGCCTTATATTGGGCCTCTGTCTCTTTAAGAACGAGCATGCAGAGAGAGAGAGGGAGGGATCCTCTCGTTTTCATGTCTTTTCTCTTGCTGATGGTCTCTATTGTTCTTTAAGCCTGGGGACTGAGATAACCATGGTAGAAGGTTTATTTTGTGTCCTGTGAGTCATTTCTGTATTGTTCCCTTCACATGTTTTAGCTCATTATCCAGTAATTACCCATTGTAATTAATTACCCCCCTCCCAAACCAAAAACAGAGCCTCAGCTCCTCCTCTATGCTTAACAATGGGAATGAGATGCTTCTGTAGATATTTATCCTTCGCTACACACCAGACCTGCCTGGAGTGTTTGTTACTGAAAAACTCAAAGTCTCCTCTGACATTGGCACAGAACTCCTTGTAAAAACCCTAACAAAAACTCAGCTTATATCTGGATTGAGAAGGCTTTTTCCTAAGAATTAGCATGTAGACGAAGTTTAATGGCTGTTGTGACCCTTAAAAATCACTTTTTGCTGAGGTTCTCAAACAGTGATTTTTTTTCCACCTCAGTTTATCATCCTCCTTGGTTTGTGTGGGAGCAAGTTGAACAGGGTCCTTGTTCAGTCATTTGACCGGTGGCTGATTTAACCTTGCCTCTGTGTCACTTGTGATTTTTCTTAGATCCTTTTTTTTAAAAACATGACTTTACTCCATGGAATAAAAACTCAAGTGAAATGTTCCCCTGAATTCCATTTTTAAGCATAAAATTATGCAATTGTAATAAAATGGAAATGTATTTTTCACATTTGTGAAAAATACAAGTACATATCATTAACCTGCAGTTTACCCGTTGTTACGAACTGTTGATTAGTCCAAGATTCCTTCAGCTACATCCTGCTCTAAGGAAATCTGTTCACATCCTGTGCGAGAAATGAATCCTGTGAATTATAACTTTGAACATAAGCCTACGTGGCTCACATTCAAAGTTATGTCAGAAGCCGATTGTGGAGACGGGGAACAGGTAGAGAGAATTAGGAAGGCAGGATGGAAGTTTTTATGGGTCATTAATGAGAGCAGCTTTCCAGAAAAGTCCTACACATGACCTGATGTCAGACCACTGTAAGACCACCGATCTGGTGGCTCAGTGTGTGCATTTTTGTGTGGTGTGTAAGTAAGCAGTGCAACTGGCTAAGCTGGTCTAAGCTCCAGCTGATGTGAAATACACGTTTCTCAATGTGAATAATAAAATTTAAAGTAAGACCCCGTGCTGCTGCATGACAAGGTTTCTGAAAGTCAGCGAGTTGCTGGACTTCAAGACATCATTACAGTCACAGGCAGTGGCCAAAAACATGGAGCGCCTCATTTTGAAGTCAATTAGTTTTAGTTTGTAGGGTTTTATAGAATTTATTATGATTAGAAATTAGAAATGAAATCAGATGGTGGCAGCATATTTATTCACTTCACCTCAGACATTCACCACACAGGACCTCTGGTACAATTCAAAATGAGAGGACCAACAAAATTGTTTACTGTAGCAAAAAGATAAATAAAAAATCTAACAAAAAACATATCAGAAAGTCATTTTTTTTATTAAGAGCTGAATGTTTTGAATGTGTAAAGTATGCCTGAAACACACACCTAAAGGAAAAAACATCAAATAATTCAATAGACAGGAAAGAAATATGAATTTATGACATTTCTTTCTTTAAGAGTGAAAATATAAACGGTTCAGCATGTGGGTCCCCTCTTCTCTTTCTGCCTATTTTCTTAACTTTAACTGATATTTCCAAAAATATAATGTAGCTTGAAATAGAGCAACTTTGCTGTTCAGCCTTCTTGTTGTCTGCTGAATGTCTTGCTCTCTCTCACATTCTCTGAAAAATAAATTTTCAATTTTCAATCTAAATTATTCGATAGAAAATTCATCTGGAGAACCTGTAATAAATAAGCACACTGCTACTTCACACGCCATTGGCTGGAACCATTATGCTCCTCTAAGCTGATTGGCTGAACCCCTAAGATAGGATATAAGTACTATAGATTTTAGCTAGTAGTGTTACATGGTTGCATATTGTGTGTGAGTATGGATGTATAAACTTAGACATATGTAAATCCAGATAAAATGAAAAATGAATTAGCCTGTTTATTTTTATTTTTGATTTGATTTATTAATGAAAATATTGTATGAGTTCATATGGAAGGAGTTCATAAGATTATTGTGATACAAAAATATGTCTTTTGCATTCATGGTTCTTGTTAAAGATTTTATACTACTATCATATTTGAAATAAATGAATGAATAAATATTGGGTTATATGTGCTTGAAGTAATGAAATAGTCAGCAGCTGTCATTTCTGGAGGCAGTTTTTGGAGATTTTAACCTGGGTGACAACTTTTTTCTACTTTTACTTGAACAAAGTCAGTCAGGCAGGTCTGCTCGTACCTGAGTATAACTTTTAAATGCCTGTACCCACCTCTGCATATCATCTGTGAACATGAGTATTAGCTTGTTTTCCATCAGGCGGTCATGTCTATGTATACTTTTTGGAAGGCAGCAGTTTGGCTAACACAGATCCTTTCAAAAAGTGTCTACTCCAGGAGCCGTAAGGACTGCTTTCTCTTATGTGGGACAGTTTCTGTATCCTATCCCTGTAAACTGAGGCACATTGTATTAACCTAATCAAAGGAATTCAGACCTTCTCACAATAAGTGTTAGTAGGTCGGTCTAGGTCAGATCGAATAAATCCAAGCCTGACAACCTTAAGAATCTTAAGGCCAGGCAGATCTTAATCCATTCTCAGAAATTCACGTGTTGGTTATTGTTACAAACAGGTTTGAAGTGAGTCAGCTTATTTTAAGTGACGTTGTTGACTTTCAACTAAATAACTATAGTTCGTTTGCAACAGGCACTTGATAAAACAAAAGATGGCTGTGGCTCTTTGTTGACCAGCAGAAATCAGCACCGACTCTCTGCGGCCCGGCAAGGACAAGTGGTCAGATAAAATGACCTGATGAAGTATCTTAGTAATAATATGATTTCTAAGAAAAATAGAAGTAGGAAACAAATAGCAGTAGTTGAAGTTATTTCATATTTCCGAAACAGTCTCTTTTCAAATGAACTTCTTCAAAAACAAGTGACTCTTTAAAAACATTTATTGCAATTGTATTAAGGTCATTGGAATAAATATTATGATATGAATTCATGTGAGAATTCAAAGCACTTTTAAACATCAAAGGGCCATGACCACTTGAAATTCTTCACTGCAAAAACTCTGCAACTTCTGAAGCATCTTTAGGCCAATCTTTGGCTTTCATCTTTGTTAAAGTTTGACATCTTAGGTTGTTATTAGGGCAGGATAATAAATCAATAACATCATATCTCTCTCTTTATAGGTCTCACAGAATGTTCAATACATTCACTGAACTCCTGAACTGCACATCATTATGGGACATGTAGGCAGAGGAAAGGCTTTAGATACTCAAACTCTCATGGCAAGCTAAGCAAGCTCAGTGGCATCCACTAACTCACTTACTCTTTGGGTACTTAGCAACAACATATTAAGTAATCGCGCAGCAGTTTCAGGTTTTATCGGTTTTTTTTATAACTGATAAAAAAACAGTGGCGTGGAGGGAGAGGAAAAAATAAAAACAACTTAAAATAGAAATGGTCACATCGCAGGTTTGGCAGTATTTTGTATATTTAAGACAAAAAACTAATCAATAATTATCAATATTGACCAATATGAAATATGGCAGGTTTTACAGTCACACCACCAGCTCTGTTTTTGATGTTTTTGACGCATATGTTCAGCATTTTCTTCTACTTGCTCTCAGCTGTATTTTGGGGTGACATCGCCTTGGATGAGGAGGACCTTCAGATGTTCCATATCGACAGAACGATAGACCTCAAACAACACACACATGTGCGCTCACACTCTCGACAGGGACACACGTCAGGTGAGTGTCTTCTTTCAATGCTGACTCACACTCTTTTCACACATTTTCAGATTTGTTCAGAAGCTGCCTTATAGAAGCATAAAAGTAGATGTTTATGGTTTATGTTTTGCATGTCTTCATAATCAGGAGGCTTTGGGGAACATGAAGATGTGAAGAGAGGATCGTTATACCTTCTGCTGGAGAGAATACGTAGATTTGGCTTTGGTATGAACATAAAATTCACCCTGACATTGACTCTTATTTTAGAGAGGAATACATTTAGTTATCTTTTGTGCTTTTAACAAGTTAGTATCCATAAAACTGGAAGCTGTCTGACATGATTCTTATTGTAAAATGATAAACCAGAATTGGATGGGCAGCAACTTCTGTTCTAACATCATAAGTAATGCCTGTCCTTTCAGCTCCTTCAGACTAGCCAGCACCAATTAGCAAACACCTGGTAAAACTGACCATCTTCTGAGCTCATTGTAGGATCTACTTCTCTATGAAATGCTGGTAAAAAAAATGTTAAAGGGTTAATAGAGGAGCCATGTTGTGATGACTTCCTGGAAGCGGAGTTTCAGAAAGAGCAGGAGTTTCTTAAAGAGACAGACGCCCATCTTCAAGGGCTTAAATTACAGTCAGTTTTCTTTTAAGTCATATATATAAAGCATTTTTATAACTAGAAGTGACATAGTTTCTTGATTGTGCTATAAAATGTCCTGGTGGAAAAACTCTAGAACTGTAATATCTAGTAATATTACAGTTCACTCTAAATTAGACTACAACCCGAAGAATGAAAGCAGGGGAGCTGCCAGTTCAAAAAGCCAAACCTGGAAAAGTGGGAGTCCTAGCGAGGCGGCGAAGAGCCGTGTTCCTCGAGCGGCCACATCCCGAGCTGAACGGATCTGGCCCGGGGGAGTCATCCCCTACGTCATCGGAGGAAACTTCACTGGTAACAACTCCACTCAGCCGCTCAACCCTCGCCACGCAGCCGCCTTAATGCACACTTAATTGTGTAAAGGTAGGATGTAAAATGTGTGTGTTTTAGGTAGTCAGAGGGCCATGTTCAAGCAGGCCATGCGTCACTGGGAGAAACAGACGTGTGTAACTTTCATTGAAAAGACGGATGAGGAAAGCTACATCGTCTTCACCTACAGACCTTGCGGGTAAGACTGGAAGATGTCTTTGTATGTCTTGGATTGTGTGCGTGTGTGTGTGTGTGTGTGTGTGTGTGTGTGTGTGTGTGTGTGTGTGTGTGTGTGTGTGTGTGTGTGTGTGTGTGTGCGCGTGCATGCGTGTGTGTGTGTACCTAGGGCTCACTAGCGACCTTGTCACAGTGAGAGACGATATGGTCACTCAACAATGGCTTTGCTTTCCTTCCTGTCCTGCTCCTGTTTCCCCATCCCACCAATCACGGGACTCGGTTTTAAGTGTTTGTATGTTCGGGCAGTTCTTTTGTTCCAACTCGGCAGAAGTGCATTGTTCTGTCGAGTGGCAGCACGGTGGGGTCAGAGTGTGTTTGGACAGCAGTGACACTTCACTCACTGGATGTTGTGAGTCGTGATTCTTTACAGTGACTGAGGATATTAGGGTTGATTGTATCAAAAAAAAAAGAAAAACGGTGAGCAGACAGCTGGAAAGCAGGACATCCAGCTCTGTGTACCATATGGAGTATTGATGTTTGTGAGAGAACTACCAAAGCCTCATCCTAATTCTTATGGTTTAAATTTTAATCTATTTAGCTCCTCTGGTAAATATTGTGTATCTGTTTTTCTACATTATCTATTTGTGCTTGTGTTGCAACCTGGCTTCTGTTCCTCACCATGCAATCAGCTCACTGGATAACTTTAATCAGATTTGTTGGCCTGGCACCGATAACCGTAATAATCAGGAAGAAAAAATGAATCAGGTTTTCTGTTCAGTCTTACAAGTGATTATTCATGTAAGCTTAGAAAACTGCAGTTTTATGGTATTAATATGATTAAATATGAGCTTTCCATTGTGTTTATGAGTTCACTGTTGACTAACTGCATTTTATCCCCAAAACTCCTCACTACTAAACCTGTGTTTAAATGCCTCCCTGCTGTGAACTTCATACCAATCCATCACAGGTGTTGTTCCTACGTGGGTCGCCGTGGCAACGGGCCCCAGGCCATCTCCATAGGGAAGAACTGCGACAAGTTCGGCATTGTGGTTCATGAGCTGGGCCATGTCATCGGCTTCTGGCACGAACACACTCGGCCCGACCGTGACGATCATGTGACCATAATCCGGGATAACATCCAGCCCGGTGAGACTCATTACCGCAGAGACACTAACGTCTCAGGGCCGCTCAGGGTGCCACCTATTTATAGGCAACCCCAGCGGTCACAGGAGGCAGGCACGGCTTGCCTCGGGTTCGCGCTCACGCCTGGGTTCCAGCAGGAAGTGTGAATGGATCTCCTAATGACTGTGAAGCCCCGATACGACCGTCAGTCACATATCCACAAACACACCTCTACTCTGTCACACAGCCAGACAGCTTCAAATTACTGGGCAGCAGATTTATTTAGAAGCATCACCTTTAATCCCACCACCCTCCACCCTTCTGATGCTCTGAGTTCCTTACCTACACATAATACTGATGCAGCTTCTCTGCAGAGCTTAGTTTATTTTTTGATTTATCATTAGGAATGCACCAATAAATTGACCAGCTTATAAATTCCCCCAATTTCCCTAATTTTGGGAGACTGGTGATCGCCTGACGCTTAAATGTGAAGCCGATTCTTATCTGCCAATCTTATGTATCTCTCAAAGTTCTAAAAATCAATTGGCTTTTGTATTCTTAAGCTAATTGTTCTCTTTTGCTTTGGTGTGAGAGAGGTTTGACCGACTGGTCATGTCTGCACATTTGCAGTTAATAATAGTCGCTCCACTGTTGCCAACTCACAGACTTTCTTACCATATTTAGCAACATTTAAGACACAACAAAGTCAGACTCAACCAAAATCAGAATTGGCAGGTCAGGCCAGAAAACTGCAATTGGTGCACTCTGGTTTATCAGCCTCTGACAGACAAGTATTTGTTGACAATCAAATGATTTAATTCTGTTTTTCAAACAGCAACTGCACAATTTTAAATACAAAGTAAACAATTTATTTTAACAGAATAATTATTTGCAGATGTCAGGTATACCTCAATGAAAGCAACATGGAGTTGTACCTGAAAAAAACAAACCTATAGTTTTACTGTAGTTTTGCTCCAGATTTCAGAATGAATCAAATCAATTGCAGCTTGAGCAAAACTAATAAAACTAGCTGTAAGCAGTGAGTACATTTTTCATTGTATTTTAACATCCTTGACCTCTTTTTGCCTTGCCTTTCTGTTTTTTCATTTTTGTCAACTTTTAGCAGATGGTATTTTTCCATCGTAACCTGCGTAACAGATAATCTGGTGAATAAAAACCTTTTTTCCCTGGGTGCAACTTAATTATGGTTGTAATAAATATCATAAATAAGACACAAATCTTTGTTAAATACATACACAATGATGCAAAGAGCTATTTTAGATGCACCTCAGCATCAACGTTTAGAATTAGAACAGAAAGACTCATATTTCACTCTTACAAATGACTTGGCAAATTATCTGCCAGTTTAAATGCTGTGTAATGTACAGACACATCACTGGTTCATCCCGTGTGTTTACATTTGTATGTCAACATATCCCCACCTTAAAAACTGTGATTCAGAGGTTGTCTTAAACCAATTTTTGCATCATATCAGAAAAAGCACATTAAAACATTTTACTTAAACTGGATCATTATTGGAGGTTAGCTGTGATAAAAGTCTTTTAAATGATAATGTAATTAACTTTGATCTAAGATTTGACAATCGAGTATTACCTCTGTTTGGTGAAAATGTATCCGTGTGTGTGCAGGTCAGGAATATAATTTCTTGAAGATGGAGCCAGGGGAGGTGAACTCTCTTGGAGAAGCGTACGACTTTGACAGCATCATGCACTATGCCAGGAACACCTTCTCACGGTAACAGCTAAAGCGTCTTGGCAGCTCCATGGTGTGTTTTTACAGCAGTATGTAACTTTTACAAAAACCTTTTTTTTCATATTTGTTAAAACTGCCATTGCTATAGCAAAATGATAATTTGAATAAATATGTATGAAGCATTTTTTTGGTAAAAGTTACATGCTGCAGATTTAAGACAGAAAATGTTTTTTTTGTGTAGTAATGCCATATTTTGCTAAAATGTAAATAAAATCCTTAAAAATATTTTTCCTCAAAACTTTATGTTGTTTTATTATCTTTTAAAATTGTATGTTTCATTTCCTATTAGAAATTAAAAAAAATATATATATATATACAATTTTGAAAGCTAAATGAGTCAGTAGTATGAATAATTCTGGGCTGTATATGATTTAATTCCCTGCAAAAGCAGCATTATGTTGAAGTTGGACTCTAATGAACGAAGTGCTGCTTGCTGCACTGTTATGGATTCCAATAAATGTTCCCAGTTCCTGAAATTAGAGGATTTATTTTGACCAGAACACCTTGTATTTTACCGTCTTGATGACACATTTATGTTCTGTGGTGGAAAATCGAACGTTCGCTTTCTTCCCTGCAGTGGGATGTTCCTCGACACAATACTTCCATCTAGGGACGAGAACGGCGTCCGGCCGGCTATCGGCCAGAGAACCAGGCTCAGCAAGGGAGACATCGCACAGGCAAGGAAGCTGTATAGATGTCCAGGTATTGATGCATTTATGATGTTACTGCGTGTTTGGGTTTATGAACATGTTTATCGTTTTCAGCTAGAAAGCAAAAGATAATGGCACTTATTAATCAGTTGCACCTTTAACACAAAATTCTCCAGTCTCTGAGGCACAGAGATGGAATGTAGCAATCGGTTTTTCCACATGACTTTTCCAATTCGTCTTCACACGTCTCTAACACGCGCACACACACACACACACACACACACGCACACACACGCACACACACATACACACACACACACACACACCCACACCCACACACACACGCACACAGACTTATTCAAACATTCAGTTCTTGAGCACACCCGTACAGATCTGGCATCATTCTGCTCCCTGGTGAGGAGTTCCTGACATGATCTTGAGCTGCTCACTGAGTCGGGGTGCAACGCTGTAAATGCTGTTTGTAAATGGTACAGAATCTCTCAGCCCACACACACCCACACACGCAGTCATATTTTCGTGTCTTGTGGAGACTTTACATTGACTTCAATTCATTTTCTACAGCCCACCTTTATCCCTAATCCGATCCCTAACCATCACATACCAAACCCTAACCCAAAAATAGCATTTCTTCTCAGAGGGAACATGAACATGTCCCCACAAGGAGCAGTGGTCCCCACAACCCCACATTATAGACAGAAATAGGTCCCCACAAGGATATAAAAACCTAGTAGTGCGCACACACACACACACAGTCTTACGCTGCTATCTAAGTGGGGACTTTCCATTGACTTCCATTCATTTCTAAAGCCTAAACCTAACCTAACCCTAACCCTAACCCTTTTCCTAACCCTAACCATCACATACCTAACCC
>CAEGAF010068038.1:0-19415 GCA_903067075.1 Micropoecilia bifurca | reverse complement strand
TGTGTGTGTGTGTGTGTGTGTGTGTGTGTGTGTGTGTGTGTGTGTGTGTGTGTGTGTGTGTGTGTGTGTGTGTGTCACAGGGAGGGGAGTCATTTCCTGCCAGAGTCACTCCCACACTAATCCCCCAAAACTTTCAAGTCATTTATAACTCCTAATGCCAAATGTTATTTTCTGCCAAATCCAACAAAGAAATATTCCTACCATCAGATCCCTAAGCTCTTCATTTGTTATCGTGTGTTGAATATGTAAGTATATATGTATAATTACTATTATAAATGCCCTCTGTAGGAGCAACGCTGTGTGATTTCAGTGGAGCAGCTTTCGTGTAATTTCCTGCCTGTTTCACAGTGACTGACAACTTGTGCCTGGGGAATGAATGACTGACTGGTTGATGTTGTCTTGTCGACTACATCATCACACAAGTATGCTGAGTGTTTGCTACAGGATCCAACAAACAGTGACTCAACACCAGTACCATTGTCTGAATACCTGGGATTTTTGCTTCTTTAACCCATGGAAGGAAGCTTGAAAGAAAGCACAGGACAATAGACAAATAAAACCTCCCAAAATGTTGGCCCACTTCCACATCTTCTTCTCAGTACTCTTGAGGATTGCCAAAAATATTTTGTCTAAAGGGCACAGCTATCTAAATATGAAGCAGCCACCCTTTAAAAATATGTAGTCAACTAGGTGTGGCCGTGTTAAAACCTCGACGTCTTCGACTTGCGTTCCATGAATGTCAACATAATTGCAGTTTATTTTTGCTCTAGTCCTTCGTAATATTTCACAGTGTAATTAAATGTGTTTGCTAAGCCTGTGTTGCCTAATCACAGTCTGCATATTTGTGTTTAAGAGATCAGGGGAGCACACTGATACAGAGTTCCTCCTCTCCCAAATATTTTATTTTGGATCTTTTGGATGTTTTTATTGAAATAACATATTCACACACAGTGCAGGCTAATTTAGCAACATGCAGCTTCAAATGGGTACAAAAAGTATAAATTAATATTTTAATAAGACTTTTTTTTTTTTTAGAAAAGTTGAGTACTGTTTTGTAAAAAAAAAAAAAAAAGAGGAAAAAAAAGGAAATATTGATACATTTTATGTCCAGGTAAGATTTACAAAGAGTGAAGCTAGAAAAAAACAAACAAAACAAAAATACATCAGTCTTGCATCTAAATCAAGAGCTGTTCAGTAGATTTTGGAAGAGTCAAAGTCAGATTGAGTGATGAGTGAACTCACTTTCAGTTTGTTTTAGATCTGGACTTTGACTGGGCCACTCGAACACATGACTATATCTAATCAATTCCAACGTAACTCTGACTGTATTAAGAGATTTTTATCCTGCTGGAAGTTTAACTTCTACCCCAGTTTCATGTCGTCTGCGGCTTCTAACAAGTTTTATTCCAGAATTGTCTCTCACATAGCTCCATCCACTTTCCCAACAACTCTGACTTTTATTTCCCGGCTGAAGAAAAGTTCACCCACAGCATGATGGCTCCACCATAATGTTTCACAAGGAAATGTTTGAAATGCAAAATGTGCAGTTTTCCTCCACACACAGTCTTTTACTTGTGGGTCAGAAAGTTCAGTTTTGGTCTTATCTAACCAGAGCACCTTCTTCCACATGTTTGCTGCATCCCCAACAGCCTATTGGAAGCTGCAAACAGGACTTCCTATGTCTTCTTTCTCTCCGCTTCTCAATGGACTCTAAGCAGATTTGAGCAGTCATTGTTTTCCACGTAACCTGCAGTTTGAAATCACACGGGGCTCTTCAGAACCGTGGCCCAAAGTGATAAAGATCTAATGAATGTTTTAAAATACGATGCTTATAATAAAGCAAACCCTACCTTTTTAATGCTTTATTTGCTTAAAACTTTCATTACAGATATGGAGGACCAACAACCGCTTTTAATTTAAAATGTCAGTTTTGGCCATCCATAAACAGAATGGTGATAATAATGAAAGCAATACATTTCTTACATAGTTCTTCCTATTGATCATTGTTATGAAAACTACAAATTTTTAATTCAATTTCTGAAATACAGCATGTTTCATTTCAGTACCTTTACATTACCTCACTTTAAAAGGAATTTTTGTTCTATTACCCAATAGGATATTCAAAATAACAATAAAGCAAAAATAATTGCTCTTTAGAGGTTATATATATCTTGGTAGGTTTGATATTTACGTTTTTTGCTCTGTGAGATGTTCAGACCTGGGATTATTATTTTATTCTATAAACCTGTTTTAACTTCTCCTAAACCCGTCTGATGTGCTTTTTCACACCAGACTTCAGAGGAATGAAGTCTGAATGTAAATACACAGAGCACTTTTCAATTTTTTTTGTAAAAATTCTTGAAACGTTTCTTTTGCACTACATTTTCATGTTATGTTACAAAAATGTAAATAAATGCATCTGAGTTTGTGGTTTTAACATAAAAAACAACAAAAAGTGACTATGTGGTTTTGGGTGTTATTAACAATGAATAAGAACAATAGATACATAACTAATGATTTTACAACTTTATTGTTCCTTCAAGTTTATTTTTATATGTAGGCCACTTTTCACTAAATGAAGGGGCATCAGGGAAATCGCCTTCTATGTTAAGGGACAATGAAATTGTTCTAATGTTTTACCTCAGAGGTCTCTTTGTTTTATCCACCATGTGTTTCCGCTGGACAAACAAAACTGCTATTTTAGAGATCATCCTGGAAAATTGTCTAAATATACTTTGACTTTTGCTTTTCATAATAAATGTCTTTTGACCTCCCTCACCAAGAGGTGATAATGTAGTGAAACAAGTCTAACTCTAGCCCCAAACTAGATTCTTTTTATTAGGGTCAAAAACATTAAATTTGATCAATTTTGTTTCTGAAAAGTTGCTAAACATCCAAAAAGTACATTTTCTTCCTATCAAATACAAATTTGTAGACTTCAAAACATGTAAAACCAAATTTGACATAGTGGAAAACAAAATAAGGAAAACACTGAGAATGGAAAATCCCCAAAGAAAAACAAAAATCAAATTGCATTGGCAGGATATTAAAAACAATGCAAGAAAATGAACGGTGCACCAAATGCTCTGTTCAATTTAAAAGACATTTGATGGAAAAATTAGCACAAAAATACTCAACCTGGTCAAATTGTGTACATTTTACGAATGTACCTCAAAGTTTTATAAAATAATAAAGTACAAAAAATAAAATACCAAGGGATCCTATATAGGGATAAATATATATTTGATTAAGTTAAAAACAGACGCTGGCCTAAATAAAGTTATTACGCACTGATTTAACAGCGCCGTGATGCATTTGAGTGCCTTCAAACTGTCCGGAAAACCCGGTTTAATCCAGCTGCGGCTTCTCTCTCTTAAAGATAAAAAAATCTGTCGCGTCACTTCCTGAGTCCATGCCCATCCCTTTGGAAAGGAGGAGGAAAAAAAGAAAAAGAAAAACTCACACAGGCATACGACGGCGAGAAAAGAGCTAGGGAAAAGTTGGGAAGGAGGAGAGCAAAGCGAAAAGACAAATGAAAAAGGTGGACACTGCAGCGGGAGCCAAGAAAAAAGAAAAACAAACTATTTGAAGTAAGTTTTTCTTTTTTTTTTAATCCGTGTAAGTAAATCTTGGTTAACTCAGTCGATAAGCGGAGTTTTGTGTTGATTCAAACATTTCTCTTAATACTTTTAAGACCGATTCTACGTGCTTTAGAATCGGGTTATGTGATTTATGGATGTTTTGAAGTGTTAGGAAACTTTAAAAAGCAGCAGAGGGTTGGGCCTTGAAGCCCCCACTGCTGATATATCAACTCACTCAGTCCCACTCCCGCTTCACGCTACAGTGTCCGTCAGTTATTTCTAGGTTATTAATTATAAGAAAGAAATAAGTTCAAGTTCGCACCTACGGTTTTAACTATTTTTAAGCTATTTTAGGTGTTTACCTCCGTTTTTGTAAAACGTTTAGACGTCTTCTATTTTGTAGAGAAGGTTACAGTCTTGTTTTTGTCTTCAAGCAGCCCTGAGGGCAGAGAAAAGTATGTGCTAACGCTGCACAGTGTGCTTCAAGTGCAAGTCTCAGCATGGCCTTCACAGCCGGACCAGTGCCAAAAGGCTCATAGGTTTCCCATACTGCATTACACAACTCAGCCGCGTCTTATCAGGAAGTGTCTGTGTGTTATGTCTCATTTAGCTCGGTCTTATTTTTTCCTTCTCCACCCAGTTTTCCCCTCATAAGCCATGCCACTCCACAAACCATCCCGGGCCCACCGCCTGGACCCCACCATGATCTCCGCCCCGCTGGGGGACTTTCGCCACACCATGCACATCGGCAGGGGAGGCGACGCCTTTGGAGACACCTCCTTCTTGTCCACCGCTGGTCCCAGTCCGACCACTTCCGAGCTGAGTGGTTCTGGGATCCTGCCGGCTGCTGACCCGGAGGTGGCGGTGAACCACGGCCGCCTTTGGGAGGAGGCTCCACAGAGCCCACAGCTCCAGCACTCGGAGTCCGTGTCTTCCTTGACCATGGACCTGGACCTGGATCTGGATCTGGGTCCGTCTATCCTTGGGGACGTTTTAGGGGTGATGGACAGTTTGTCGCTGTGCTCCAACGGGGAGGCCGTGCTCAGCCCAAAGAGCGACACATCACTGGTGGAAATGAAGGCGATCAGGGGGAACGTGGAGACGTCCGTGAACGGGAACGGCCTGGATGAAGACGGCAGGATACCAGACGAGAACGGATTGAAGTCCAGGGGGCTGAAACCCAAGGTGAGGTTCAGCGACAAACGAGAGGAGATCATCCGCCAGCCATCTGAAGAGGAGGAGGGTCAAACCTCTGACCCCCACGGCGACGAGGATGATGATGACCAGCTGGGATGCCACAGCCCGGCGAGAGACGACAGCGGGAGGAGGAAGAGTCCGGCGGGAGAACCAGAGCTGAGCAACCACAACGCAGATTTGCCTCCCAGTCCTTCTTCATCGCACAGCTCAGAGTCGGACGGGGTCACCGAGCTGGACAGGAGGAGGTCAGAGGGTGTCCACTCAGAGACTGATTCAGAGGAGGATGAGGAGGAGGAAGGACGGGGCTACTCATTTGAAGACGAGTCCGATGATGAAATCGGTCTATAGGGGACAGGTATTCACGTTCCATGTGAACAGTTTGAAAATACAGTTGGAGCCAGATATTTACATACACCATGACAAGAAAGAGAACCTCTTTTCTCACCGTCAGACATTAAATCAGACCGTTTCGTTCCAGTTTTAATAACTTTGGTTGATAATAATGGTTTTTAAAAACAGCCATGTGAAGATTTTGACTGAAGCTGATCAAATTAGAATTATAATTCACAGTGAAAACAGTCCCTTGATCAGCTCAGGGTAGATGAATACGCTGTACAAAACATGTTTAGAAAATGTTTTGCACAAAATCATTCTTAGATAATGAGATTTTAGTCTCATCAGTTCTGTCTATTTTGAGCAGAATGAGCTGTTTTAGGGCCTCTTGTCGCTTTAAATCTAAATAAGCTGCTGCTGGCCCAAAAATCAATGTTTACACATACGTGAAAATGGCAGAAAACGGATGGGCAACTATTCAATCATGAAGCTTTGAAAAGCAGAAGTAGAGCCTCCTGTATAACCAATGAGAAAGCAACAAGTGGTTTCTGGATGGTAAGTCGACGTTGTACAGCTCATACAGCTGTAAACCCAGCTGACCAAAGGTGTTGGAACTCAACTTAGGTTCCTAGCCAATGGGCTGGTTTTGGCAGGGGTTGCTAGGTAACGGACTTTGCTTTGGTGGGGTTGCTGAGGGTCAGTAGCTGCTGATTTGTGACGTTACATTGAGAAGATTTTGAAACAGCTAATTTTTCAGGGAACATTTTACTGGCCGTTTTTTTAAGTGCTTAGACTCTTTTTAGGAACAGTTGAGACCAAAATAGAAGTACAAAATGTGAACCCTGCATAATAGTTCCCATTTAAAGAGCTAAATTATAGTTTGCCAAAGCCCTGAGGGATAAAGAAACTAATCTTTGTAAAAATGACCTGTGGTCTGATGAAACTAAAATTGAAATGTTTGACCTGAATGAGCATCGTAACGTATTACAGAAGAAGGTGGAAGCTTGCAAGCCTGAATTGTGGAGGTGACAGCAGTGATTACTGGAGGAGGGACTAATCTATAAAATAGGTGGCATCTTGAGAAATGAGCAACATGTGGAAAAATTTAGGCAGCATCTCAAGACATCAGCCAAAAGGTCAATGCTTGGGAACAAATAGGTGTTTCAAATGAACAATAACCGCCTAATTAAAAATAACTGGCTGAAAGAAAAGAAAGTCAATGCGCAGGAGTGGTCATCACAAAGCCATGATTGTATAATTAGTGGGATGAGCTGAAAAGGTGTGAGCCTCAGTTACACCAGTTCAGTGAGGAAGAATGGGCCCAAAATCCAGCAAACTGCTTGTTTAAAGAAACCAAATACTGAAGAAATGTATGCAAATGTCTGAATCTGAAGCAGGAAAAAAACCCGTCTAGTCTGATTTAATGTCAAATAATGAAGGAAAAAAAGTTTGTCTCTTTGTCCAGCATCTAAAAAGATCTGGTTATACTGTATTTACAACATATTCCTTAATTTACCACTTTACAGCTGAATGGGAAGCAGAAACAATCTGAATGTAAAGCTAAAATAAACCAACAAAGGTGCAAAAGTCAACATGTTGCTCAACTGGAAAATACCGTATAAACAAAAGGTAATAAGACTGTATCATCTGCTCACTCAAACAGCGGAGAGTTTGTAGCACTTTGATCCGCTTCATTCAGCTGGGAACTTTGCTGCCAGACTGAAGCTCTGTGGAAAGTTTGATTCAGGATAAATGGATCAGGTTGTTATGATTAAATCCTACTCTTTTATATCCAATTTATAGTCTGTACACAGTCGGCGCTGTGTTTATGGACCTTTACCTATATGTGCCTTAAAGGGACTTGTATCCTTTGCCTTATTGTACTCCATACTGTGCTATATCCTTGTCTTATTTGTCCTGCATCGCGTGTTTAGAACAGCCTCTTTGCCTTTAGCATTGCAGCCCACAGAGGCGTTGTTGATAATGAGTTACTGTGAATTTGTCACATTCCATATCTGGCAATGTGAGGCTTTCTGGTTCCGACCAAAACCACATCTGAGATGGTTTTATTTTTAACTCCCCAAGCTGTCCTTCAGGCTGTAGCAATGGTATTTTCTTTCTAGTTAGAGGAAGACAATCATGGGATTTAAAGGTCGCTCATAAATCAGGACAAACTGTGTATTTTTGTACTTTTTGCTTGCGTAATTTTCTCGGCTTTAATGCTCGTTGCAAAATGCTGTAAAAGGGAGATACCATTTTACCTTTCTGCTGAAAATGCTGGTTAAAAAACCCCTTCAAATGTCACCCTGTGGTTTAATAAAACATTACAGTAAAAACAAAGTTATTATTGGCACCAGCTTTGACTGCCTCTCTGATGCAAGGCTTGGGTAATATGAGGGTTTGAGATACTTTCTCAAACTGCTCTACACTTTATTAGGAGTCTGCTATTTTAATTAGGCACTTTGACTGGGGTGGCTACATACCAGGTTTCCTGCCACAAAGAAAGGAAAGGCTTTGTTAAGTGTTACCTCCAATTAAAAATGAACAGTTATGTAACTTTATTTGTAGTGCAATGTGACGATGATCATCATATTGCAGGACAAAACAATTTTCTTCTCTTAAATGATTCTTGTGTTTTTTTTAGTGCAGCACCTTTAAATTATTCACTCAGTTTTTCCTCATTTTGTCACATTCAGCATATTTCACTGAGCTTCTGATCAACAAGTCGTGTGCGAGTGAAATGGAAGGAAAATGATGCATGATTTTCTAAATTAATAAAAATCTGTAATGTTTAGCGTGCATTTGAGTTTATTACAATACCCCTGAATAAAATCCAGTGCAGGTTGTTCAGCACTCCACCTATGTCCAGTTTAATCTCAACAAATCCAGCCGTTCTGTGAAGAGCTCAGAGGTTTCTTAAGAGACGTTTAAAGCAGAGTTAGGTTAGAAAACAATTCTGTTGAATGCGACATTACAAGCTAAAAACAAGGCACAACTGGAAATTGTGGATGAGCTGCAGAGATCCACCGCTCCGGTTGGAGAATCTGTTAACACTAGTATGCAGCCGAGTTTTTTTTTCTTACCAATTTTCTAAATATATCTGCATAAAGTTTCTACAACAAAATAACACAGTGCAATAATTTATTTTCCTTCTGTCTTTTTTTTAATCAGCCAAAATCCTTTTGTATTCTCTGTTTTCCACAGTGAAGGAAAAGTAATTCTGCTTCAAGGTTTTTCTTTGAACTCCTGCGAATAAAATAGTCATTTAATTTGACCATAAAACAAGACAAGCTTCAACTGTGAACTTCAAGGCCATGCTGATTTAGTGGCTTTATACAAATGCTATTAAAAGCTAGGACAGAAATGGCTCCCTGGATTTGTAAAGGTAGCTGATCTCCGTGGTTACGGGACAACCATTAATTGTGCACCATGCAAATCTGACCTCTGTGGAAAAGTGGCAACTAGAAAGACATTATTGAGAAAGAAGAAAGGATTCTGAGCAAACATGTGGAAGAAAGTGATCAGATAAGAACAATAAACTACGTTTAGAGAAAAACCAACAGTACACGACTTTGAATACACTGTAAGTGGCAGAATTATGACATGGGCATAGATTTCTTCATCTGATCAGATTATGAATTTCTATATGGAGGTAAATCTTACATATGCCCAGAGAAAACTCTGCTACAGACTTCAAAGTGGGGGGAAATTCACCTTCATGTAGATTGTAGAATAATGGCAGTGGGATGGTTTAGATGAAATCATACTGTATGAAATGGCTATGTTTATGAAAGCATGCCAATCATTCAGCTCCACAATTTTACTGCGAATGAAGTAGTTTGCAAAAAATTATCAAAAGATTCAGTCACTAGATGTGAAAAGCAACCAATCAGAGCAGCTGTAATTACAGCAAAACCTGGTTCTGCAAAGTATTGACTGAATACAAATATTTAGGTATTAGAAAAACCCAAAAAGATTAAACAAGCACAAGTGGTCTAGCCACTAAAATCCCAATAAAATATTTTACCGCGCTAGATTACGACAATCACTGACAAGGCAAACTGACTCATTTCTTCTGATCTAATTACACTATGAATAATTTTTAGCATTAAGTTAATTTTTCTTGAAGAGTAGAAACAAAGCAGATCAGAATTTAAACTTTATTGTTGGCAAGCAAGAGGAAATGTCTAAAACAGTTTGCACATCTGTAGAGCATACAGAAAATTAATGATACGCTTTTCTCTGCCAGTAAATGTCAGAAATACAGTGATTGCTTATATAGCCAGGTTATTTACATTATTACAAGCTCCATTCACATATTTACGACCAAATGCAAAACACACTCACACACACATCCACGGCCTACACAGATATAGTCCTGAAGACGTTAAACCCTGACAGGGCCGTGGAGATCATCACGCCGGGCAGCTGTGGGTGCCAGTGGATCTCCTTGATCTCCGACTGACCCTGGTGCAGGAACAGCAGCTGCGGGGGCAGATCCTTCACCCCCTCCACCGTGGCGCCCACGTCGCACGACTCCACGGAGAGGTCCCACTGGCTGACGACGTCGTCCGCCCCGGAGGCGGCGAACACGCTCGAGTCCACGGGGCTCCACTCCACCGACGTGATGGGGCCGCCGTGCTGCTTGAAGCTGGCCAACTGGCAACCCGTCTGCAGGTTAAAGACGCCGGTTAATGTGGGACGGCCATTTTATTACCGATAATTAAAAGGTCTGACCTGCCGATTCAGAATTTGGCCAATTCCTTTTTTTTTTGCCTGAAATGTCACTAAATATAGCAAGAAAGTTGCTGATTTTGTAACGGTGTGACCTGGTGGTCCGGTCCGTCAGTCGAACCTTTCACTGCAGAGCAGAATAGACTTAAGATTGTTGGAAAAGATCGTCTTTACATGCAAGTATCAGCCAATCACCCTTAATTAAGGAAATTGGTGCCGATGGATTGGTGCACCACTATGTTCTATAAGTCCACATTTGGCCATATGCATGTTAACTTTGTCTTTGCGGCAGCATTAATGGTTTTGACTCCAGGAACTGCAGATCAACAAGTTTCCACACGGATTTAAAAGGAGGGCGGTAATAATCATCTTAATTATTGTCGGAAACTTGCATAACAACCATGAAATGGAACAAAGGTCTGCGTTTAGCTGAAGCTGGATAAATAACAAGGCTCCAGACGGTCTGATGCAACATACAAACCTATGAACATTGGTTTTCATGTTGCAATGACAGAAATTTACTCAAGTCTCAGTGGGAATTGTCTGACGTATAAAGGAGTAATTGGAAAGTTTATTTATTCAGTAATTCAGGTAAAAAACAGGAGGCTGTTGTAGATTCCTGGTTTCTGTCCGTTTTATTGATCACGGCTCACAGCTAGTGAAAAAGCTCGATTCAGTTTTTAGTTTCTTTAAAAATTTGAAAATGGCAATCAGTGAAACTCACCAAAAAGGAAATTTAACACATTTAATAGGCATGAAATGGCCAGGCTCTAAATTTGCATGTTTTGTCTGAATGTTGCCACCTGCCCTACTGTGTCCATTCCTCTTTTTGTTTTAGAAATGAAGTACTCCCTATTTAACCCAGGAAAGGATTAGTTTAGTTTATTAGTAATATCAGAAATTGTGGCGTACTCACTATTAAGATCAATATACAACCCAGAAATTGAATCAGAATTAGAATAACTACGAAATTGAAATCCAGAAATACTTACTGTAACAGGAACAGTCACAGTTTATATTACTTTTAACCCAGAAAAGGAATTGGATCAGTCCCTCTTTAACTTATTTTATCAGAAACTGTAGAGTTCTCACTATTTAGAAATGGTGTTAGATACTTAGCAACCCTGAACAAGAGAACCTTGTTTACATACTTTAGAACAACATTAGATTCATTTTCTTTCCTCTTTTTTTCTTTCCTTTGGTTTGTTGTTTTGTTTGTATTTCCTTTTAACTCACGTAAAGCACTTTGAATTGTCTTATTGCTGAAAATGTGCTATATAAATAAAATTACCTTACCTACCTTACCCTAAAGGTGCTCGTCTTGCAGGGAGTCAATGATACCACAGATATTTGCTGAAGAAGCTGTTTATTAATAGAAACTTTAGTTAAAGGAAAAAGTGTAGCGCAAAAAGGTGGAAAAGCAACAAAAATAATTGCAGCCTGGATGAGACTATGTAGCAAACCCATTCAGGAGCCAGTTATCAGATAAATGTTGCGTTTGAATTTCCTTTGGAAATCTCAGTCCCAGAGTCTGGGGAAGCAGCAGAGAAGCACAAAATCCACACAGCCAAAAGTCTAGTTTGAAGTTTCCACAGTAAGCGGTGAACTGGGGAGCTGCTGGTGTTGCTCCACTGAGATCTATCAAGTTTAAAGTGTTTCCATCTTTTCCTCTATCTCTTTTATCTGCTTACACGCTGCATCTTGCATAACTATGTTTACGTGTGACTGTCACACGTAAGCAGACTGAAACTGATCAGACTACCTATTAGGGAGGGTACAGACTGCAGAGAAGAATAAAAAGCTAAACCCGCGCTACAATCTTTGCCTCACTTGGTTTAAGGGGAGCCAAGTGTAGCTCAGCGCTGGATGGTGAATGTAACTCTCTGTCTGATCCATCCATATTACATGTATGGCTTGTGACATTTGATCATTTTTCAGCATTAAAGCCTGTTTTTATGTATAACCAAATCTCTAAAGCTAATTTACACTCAGGGGTTCTGGTCGGGTCCTGGAAATGGTTACCGGACCTGGTGGAGCACAGAGACAAAATGAATGAACTCCAACAAAAGTCAGCATCGTGTCTACCAGGTCACTCCAGGTCACTCCAGAGCACCTCATGCTCCCCTCTGCAGATGAGCTTTATGACGGCGCTGACGTCAGTTTTCAGCAGGACCTGGAACTTGCCCACATTAAGCCTGATGCAATAAGCAATTAATCGCATGCTAAATTAAAATGAGCTCAATAATTTTGTTTACAGACTTCACAAAATACCGTATTTATGGTTTTGGTTGTTGCATGGCTTTTATTTCTATTTAACTTATTGTTTTTAGATATGTTTTATTTTGGATATTTATGAAGTCTTCTAAGTGTTTTGTACAGAGTCATGGTTCATTAAGAGGAAAAACTTGCAGTTTTAAGCTGTAATCAATATATTACTTGAAAATGGTCAATGGTCACTATTACCGTTTATCGCAATAATTTCTTAGACAATTTATCATCCAGAAAAATGTTTTTCTGTACCAACACCTGCTTTAAAGGCCATGATATCACTATGATTTATTGACCGGCAAACATAGAGATAGTTTTCAGTCACCTTTTCTGTAAAAAATACTTATTTATTGGTCTTGTGTGATACCGTATTCTAATTGTCTTAGAATTCTGAATTTAATCAGCTGTAAATCATAATCATCAAAATGTAAAGAAATTAAATACATTAATCTGTACCTAAAGTCACTCTGAAATATCAAATTCAATTACAGAAATTACTTCTGTAGGTTGTATCAACCTTCCAGACCTCTCAGGTCTTCTGGTTCTGGGGATGCAGAGCGGGACCAGAACCAAACCAGGAGAAGCAGCATTCAGCTTCTATGCACCACAGATCTGGAACAAACTTCCTGAAAACTGCTAAACAGCTGAAACACTAAATTCCTTTAAATCAAGACTAAAAATTCAGCTGTTTAGAGTTGCTTTTGAAACCTAATCATGACTCATTAATCTGTAATCTCATGTGCAAAATGTTGTTGACTTTGTAATTTTGAGTTTTTATGATGTAAAGCGCTTTGAAACCCCTTGTTGCTGAAAGGTGCTATGCAAATAAAATCAAATTTGATCTGGTTTTGATTTGATTCAGTTCTATAAGTTTTTGTAGTTTATCAAGGTCTTTCTGGATAAACTGGTGTTGGTCCCCACCTTAAGCTGTCGCAGGTCCCAGACCTTCAGGAGTCCGTCGTCGCCTCCTGACAGCAGGAACGGGTCGATCCTGTTCCAGCTGATTACGTTGATGTCCGACGAATGAGCCTCATTGACTGAGAGCATGGAGTTTGGCGGGGCGCGGGTATCCCAGATACGAATGGACCGATCAACAGAGCATGACGCAAAAACCTAAAGGAAGAAAAAAACAACAACAAAACGTTTCAACTGTTTAAACGTCAGCAGTGAATCACAACCAACATAAACCAGGTCTGAAACAAAGCAACAGTTTTCTTTCTTTTTTTCCTTCTGCTTCTTTTTGGCCAAAGGCTCAAGCCAGCCTCAATTTGCAAGCTGCTCACTCCCAAACCTCAAACAAGATGAGGACTGTTTCAATTTTAGCCCTCAACCTCATGTTGCGACATAATTGCAGCGAGCCAGGTGTTCCTTTACAATAAACATACTTTCATCCACTCTGTGATTTCACCCGGCACGCCCTGTGTTTTGTTTGTTTTTTGCGTTTCCCACAGCCAAGAACCTGCAGAGCATAGAGCAGGTGAGCTCAGCGCGACGTCATTAATGCATGTCTAATCAAAGCATTCCTGTACTCATCGCCTACTCAAGAGCCTTCAACTCCTTTCCTCTGAGAGGAGGAGGACGAGGAACAGAGGAAGCCCTGTGAGTGCGACCCGCAGCGTCTTGATAATTGCACATACTGTGGCTTCGGTGGGAGACCACTGCAGATCCTCCACCGACTGGCTGTGGGAGCTGAACGGTCTCTGGTCGATCTGCCACGAGGCTCCACCCTCGCGAGGTTCCCACACGTGGATGTTCTTCCTGCAGTCGCCGCTGACGAGGCGACCTGGTGAGGAAAACGCGGGACAATCCATTAAAAATCTAGTCTTTGGTTGTTTTTTAAAAGCTTTGATGGACTAGATGAAAATATTAGGCTTTAAGATAAATTTTCCTTCATTCTGCTGCACATTTTGGTGATCAAAATGAAAAATATAATCCTGAAATTTCACTTTAATAAAGTGTTTCAGTTTGATTCTTTAATGAAATCAGTTTAGGTTCTCAGATTTTCAATGGCACTAAAAAAACTTGAGATGAGCCAGGTAATTTATCGTATTACTTTTTTTTATTTATCCCATCATGTTCAGTATGCATTTAATTAACTAGAGGCAAAATATAAAAGGGATAGCAACAAAAAAGTATATTTCACTTAAACTTTGATATCTCCTTTACAGAAAGTTGATAAATATGATAAAATCATCGTTTAGGCTGGTGAAACTCACAGAAGGTTAGAGCTCTACTGAACGTGCTGCAAAGCAAACCTTAAAATCTCATTTTAGGGACTAAGAATCCAGAAAGAGACAACTGCAGAAATCCCACTGGCATCACATTACAATAAAAAAACTAAATAAATAATAATAATAATAATTAAAAAAAAAAATCAAGTGTCAATGCTTTTGCAAGGTCCTGTACTTATTGATTATCAAGTAGGGCTGATCAACAGCAGTATTTAGTATCTATGCAGAAGCTTACTTACATTTAAATACCATTTTTGAATTTGCATTTTTATATTAATCCGAGTTTCTCTGGAATAGATGCACCGTTTTATTAAAATTCAAAGGAACAAATGGCATCATTTCCTGCCACATTTTTAAATCTTCAACTTAGTGACACCCTTAAATTTCTTCTGTTTAAAATGTTATCCATAATTAACTTTGTGACCATCCAACTCAACTGAAAACCCTTTTTTTCTGTTTTACTTTTCTGTCATTTTAATGTTTCTACATCCTGAAGTCAAGCTTGGATCTGGTTACCAGTTTTCCCTCTGATCAGGCTCACAGCATGACATCCAGCTCAATTATAGCCGAAGTCTTTGTTATTTTTGGCCTGCAGCAGAAATTCTTGTTTTGTTTTTCTTCTTCCTCCTGTCTGCAGGAGGAAGTTAGACTCACCTGGGACCTTAGGGGACCAATCAATCGCGAAGCCTTCACTCATGTGTCCTGAGAAGCTGAACAGTGGTGTAGCTTCTTTCTGCTGCTGGACGAATGTCGCCATGGCAGCAGAGCTGTGGACGGCCTCCAGCTGAGGTCGAAGGTCGAATATCTCTACCTGTCCCTTGTCCGACCACACTGCAGCCAATGGGAGCTCGCCACACTGGGTCACCTGGAAAACAAAGTCAAGCAACCATTAAAGGGGGCCTGTTATAATTCACATCTTTTATGCTCCCATCTGGGTTTCAAATGCTTCCAAGAACAGCTGAAGAACTTTAAAAACAACACACAAATAAAATCCTCCTTCTGTTTTTACGAAATAAGTTCATGATTTTGATTGTGTGGAAAATGAGTCCTTTTAAAACCTTCCAATGGTCAAGTCATACTGGGGCGTTACCTAGCAACCCAAATGGCGCACCAGCATGTTTGGTCAGCTGCTTTTACTGCTGTACTGTGCTGTACAATGGCACCTGGAAAAGACAAGTGATTTGCTGTTGACCTACCATCCAGAAACCACTTTCTGCATTCTTGTTGGCTGCGCAGGAGGCTCTACTTGTGCTTTTCAAAGATGTACGGTTGTATAACTGCGTATTTTTTGCAGCCATTTTCACGTGTGAGGGTGAATGTTGAGTTTGAGGGCATCGCCAGCAACAGCTAATTTGGATTTAAAGGTACAAGAAGCCGTAAAATGGCTCATTCTGAAAGGAGCTCAAATTAAGCAGAACTGACCAAACAATAATATCTTTATTGAAGAATGATTATGTGCAAAAAAAAAGAAAAAAAAAAACATTTTGTAGAGCGTACAGACCTACACTAACCTGTTAAATAAAGGAAATTAGTTCTCCTTTAAAGAAAATCTGTGCCCTAATTATGATTTACCTATATAAAAAATGACAAACTTACTCTAACTCTGTTAATCCCTCCGTAGTGAGGCATCATGGCCAGCTCCAGATGTGGCTTCTTATCCTCTTCCTCCTCCTCTTCGTCGCTGTCCTCATCGCTGCTTTCCTCCTCTTCGTTTTCCTTCTCCGTTCCATGAAGGTTGTGCATGCGCATCACCAGAAGTCTGCAGCGAGAGCAAGGAGCACATTTGCCAGAAAGGTGAACAAAGAGGAGCTTGAGAGTGAAAGTAAAAAAACACCCACCACCTTCTAACGGACTCTATTTATATTCAAGTTCAGACAGATTTTCAGTTAAATCCTGACTGGCAAGTAAAGGATTTACACGAGAGGTAACCTGAAATCTGCTCACCATGAACAAGTCTGCTTTTATCTGAGTGTAATGTCTGTTTCTACAACTGAAAGCCATTCATTAAAGAGGAGAGTCTTAAAAATTATACTGCACAATGTGAAACAGAGCCAAGAGGAACCTTTCAGAGATTTACTAAAGCGGTATTTCAACAGAAGTATCTTACTGAGCTTAAAATAATCACAGGAGGACTGTTTAGTTTATTAATAATTTGACTTCTTGACACAATAGGTTGGATTTTATTCTGGTTTTCAGAGTAAAGGGGTAAGTATACAAATGCAATGCAAAGATTAGTGAGAATAACACATCCTCTTCCTTGTGTTCCTTCTCAAAAGTTTAACAAAAATTCAAAATTTCTTTCCAGTTACAAATATACACACAAAGTTCAACAATTATTTACTTTATTTATGGGTATTTCCCTCCTATTTTGTCAGGTGATAAGAAAAACACAAAACATACAAAATCTTCCAATAATAGGTGGCAAAAGAGAATAATTGGTATGAAGTGACTACAACTATGACTTGACAAATGTTATAATCAATAATTTAGGTTAATTACTGGTTAAGAGAGAAAAAATGCATTTCTGAGGTAACTTCAAACCTGAACATATTCAGAGCCTTTTAAAAAGTATTCATCCACTTGGATGTTTTACAAAATCAATCAATCATCACATGGCTTTCCTGAGGGGAAAACATACAATGAAAAATACTTTTATGTAAAAAAAGGGTAATTAAACAACATGCAACATAAAATAAATGTCATTTATAATTTGTTTTGTCAAAAAAAAAAAAACTAATTTTGCTGATCATGATTGAGCCATTAAACCAATAAGAAAGTAAGATACTTTTTAAAGGCACTGTACAATCTGAGTACTAAACATACTATTTTATATGTTTCATATTCACATTGTGGTCCATCACATTAAAGTTTTTGTGGTTGGATTGTAATAAAATGCGCAAGAATGCAAAGGAACAAAGAAACGAGCTTATGCAACAAATTTCACAATGATCAGGCTTAAGACAAAAAAGCAAACACAGATACATCAAACTTCAGTAATCTGGTGGAAAACTGCACATGCACATTTCTGCACATTTAACAAAACAACAGTTTTATGGATTTAGCTTCAATCTGTCTGAGAAAAGAGTAAACAACTGACTTGGAGTCTAAGCAAACACGTAATCTATTTTTTATGTGCGTACTAAAACCACAACCAGTCCTGTTAACTTCATGTAAACATTTGCTTTCCGCTCAGCTAAACAAGCACAGAGAATCCTTTGCCATGTCGATGTCCCAACACAGGAACAAGGCTGGATTGGATCAGCTGGATGAAAACGCGAGCAGATGTAACATTTCTGTTGTCTCTTGAGACACTCCCTTCCCACTCTTTCCTCCACAACAACAAAAAAGAGCAAAGTGTTGCAGCTTTAAATACTAACTGCAGCTTTAATAAAAAGTTGTTGACAGCATCGCAACACTGATCAATGCAACTGGTGCTTCTGTGAGGATACACACAGCTTCATTTAAGCAAAGCTCCAGTCCTTTGCGATGCATTAATTTAAAATTCTAGGGTCAAATTAACACTAAGCAGAAGCAATCAAGAGGGAAGACAGTTTGACTGGCGATTATGTGAAAATGAGAGGAGAAATGCAGCCAAATGCATCAAACCTCACCATTAGAAGCTACTTTGTGTTGGATTAACTTGTGAGAAAACATTTTAACAACATTGTGGCTTTTCACTAAACCTGCCACAATAACAAATGCTGTTGTCCCAAAAGTTATTGCCATAAACAGCAAGATTGTTGTTTTTTATATTTACAACCAATTAAATGGCTATGGCATAATAAAGCGAGAACACATTCTCAAAGATTGATAAACTTTAAATTCTAATGAACATCTAAACCTGGAACTAGAAGGCATTTTAAATATCCAAAATAAACAAAACAACAAATAAAATTAATTTTTAAGTTTCTGCACGCAAAATTGTCCTTCAAACAAACCAAAGCACCAGACTGAAGACTTTCATCATCCAGGTTTTGGTAGCAAGAGAAAAGAGACAAATAATAAACCATGTGATTGGATATTACTGAGCTCATTTTAATTGATCACATCAGTTAAAATGATTGTTAGACTATCTAACAAGCACTCTACTAGGGATAAGCTTGTTAGACTATCTAACAAGCTTATCCCTAGTAGAGTGGAGAGGGGTCATTAATTTATTGATTATTGCAACAGGTCCGATAACAAATGTTACTAGATGATAAACTATCCTAAAAAATATTGCAGTAAACAATAACATTGCTGTTTTGAAACCATTTTCAAGTAATAACATAATGCAAGTTCACCCTCTAAAAGAATGATAAACTCTAATTTTGTACTGAACACTGGAACTAGGATATATCTTAAATATTCTAAATAAAACACAACTAAACAATAAATAAAATGTTTTACAAAGTGTGTGTGTGTGTGTGAACAAAATTGGTCTTAAAAAATACCAATAATCAATATGAAATTATCAAAATAATTTTAATGCGATTAATTATTTATTACTGCGTGTAAAAAACTAATTATCGATATGAAATCATCAAGATCATTTTAATGCGATTAATTATTTATTATGGCATGTAAAAAAAACCAATTATCGATATGAAATTATCGAGATCATTTAATGCGATTAATTGGTTATTACGGCGTGTAAAAATAAAAAACAAAACTTGTTGCCAATAGCCTGAAATAAAACTACAAAACCATCACCAAAACAAATAAACCCTGCCACTCGGGTAGTTTATTTTCCAAATTATTTCCCTTTTTGCTTTGTTCGTACCATAACGAAGCTGAAGTTGGTTTCCATTTCTAGCTTCCAATAGCTAAAGGGCGATTCCACTTAATTATTCACTACCTTCCGCATCATTAATTGACTGTAGTTCAAAATCTACTATTTTGTCGACGCTTCAAACCTGGACTAGATTATTCTGCTAGCATAGCAGAATATTTAAAACCATGTTTGGGATTTGTGAAACCTTTTTCTGATTTGTGAAAACTCTAAATAAAGGTCAAAAATCACAATTTTTTGGCATCTCTTTCATACTAGAACTGCTCTAATTAAAAAACTACAACTCATACACACTTCAAA
>CAEGAF010068029.1:0-16843 GCA_903067075.1 Micropoecilia bifurca | reverse complement strand
AGCCTGTTAACATTCGAAACATCACCCCCCCCCGCCCCCCCCCCCCCCCCCGTCCCCTCCTCCTCCCCCAAAGATTGAGGTTTTTATACAAGTAACTTAAATGATTCTTAAAAACAACAATTACTTGAACGAGTCTTGGAGTTTAATGTGAGTGGTTTGCACAATAGCAAGAAGGACCTTTGAATTCTAACCTCGATTCTTTTTGGATGCTTTCCCCATTCTGGTACGAGTTCTCTCCAGGTACTCAGGCGTCCGCTCGCAGTCAAAAAGAAAAATACCTTTAGGCTATTTGGCTACTATAATTTGCCCTCATGATTTAGTGAATTTGTTTGTTCTTTAATTCTCCGTGATGGACTGGTGACCTGTCCAGCATGTCCTCCCCTGACTGCTGGAGATAGACACCATTCTGACCCTGTAAGGACAAGCACTCACAATGCGTGAGAGTCCTTCAATCAATAAAGATTGACATTTTACATGTGTCTTGAATAAATATGTTGGACCCCAAATACTATTAAACTAAAAGCCAGTGACACTTGGAGAAAATTATGAAAAACTTAAAAAAATAAAAATTGTTGTTTATAAAAATAATTCAGGTTTTTGTATGATCATTCAAAATCAAATAAATGAGATTCATGCCTGTAATGGAAGCATTTTAAATCACAGTCCATAGAAGTTATGTAGTTTCCACCTGCTTTTATTTGCTTTTTCAGCTGCTCCTGTTACAAGTTATTTTGAATCATGGCAATACTGTTCAAAAACAATTTCACAAAAAACTATGAGTCTAAGAAAATAAAATATTTACACCACAGAGACGTTTTTTGACACAGAGCATTTTTTTTACATGTTACAGTATTTCTAAAATTCTAATCTTTTACACTTTTCAAAACACTACGAACAGCCACAACAGAACCGGCACTGTACAGAATTTAATAAGTTTTCAACATCACATCAAACACATGATGAAGACTCATATTTATAGCGTGGAAGGGGGGCACTTTTTAAGTTATATAATTTAATAACTAAAAACACACTTTGTCCAAACGCAAGTCTTCAAGCACATTACTTCATATTTATGTCTTAAATGTTTATGCATATGAATTAAATACATTTCACATTCAGTGTAACACAAATTTACAAACACTAAGTCAGCTGGAGCTTTATCATCTCAGCTAAACACAGAAAGCAAACAATAGAGCTGAAGCATTACCACATTATTGCCTCATTAATGTGATTCTAAAAACAGTGAGTTAAAAAAACATTGAGAAAATGTAAGTGCAGCAAACGGATTGTTCGCATTGATTTTATACTGTTCATTGACACACAGATTCACAGTTTCTGCAGTTACAATGGCATTTTCAAACAAAGCAGCATAAAAAAAACATAATACAAGAAAAGAAATACAAAGAGGCACACAATGAAACTCACACAGTATAAGCAAAACAAATTGTAACTTGCTGTATGACAGGAATTTACCATGAAAATTTAACAATTTTATACGCAAATGTAGTTTGGATTTTAGACTGTATCCAGTGATAGCTATTAAAACGGTGCAATGCCAAGCAGTGCATTCCTTCTCTCCACTATCTCTAGTAGAGTAAAGAACTCTTAGTAACACAGAACCATCTCCAATGAAAGACAACCCTGGTAAAGATGTGGGGAAAAATCCTTCAAATGATTTCATCATTTAATCCCAAGATCATTTCACATATGGAAACATTTAAAAATCCAAGGTAATTTTTAGAAATTTCATTTGGTGAAGAAACAAATAATACTTCCTATAAAATATATTTTTTAAAGTTATATTATACTTTCTTTAAATTGGTAAGTTTGGGGGTAACTATGCATCTGTGCAGAGGTACATCTTTCTCACGGAATCCTTAGAAGCAGAAAGGTTAGCCTTACTTTAGGCCTTGCATTTAGGCCCATAAATCGCCATTTGTTACTTCTGAAAAAGTTCTTTGCTAGATTAACGGTATATGTGACGTATTGATGTCACCTCCAACATTAAAATGTACTTTCAATAAAACAGCGTCCAAACTGCCAAAGTTAGTGCACTACAAACTGGACGTTGGTTGCAACTGCCTCATAATTAACTGCAATGCAGATAATGTGATCCATGCTGAATAAATCATATTGATTACGTTCAGTGCAGAGCCAGTGTTTGGGTGCAGTGGAGTACACACGACCTCCAGTGGTGAAAACATGAAACAACACGCTTTACAGCTTCAACATATTTTTGTGCTGAACAAAGGTAAAGATCTTCATATGAAAATGAAAAAAATTGTGATTTAAGTTGTAAAAAAATACTTTTCAAATTTCAATGTGTATTACAGCAAGTGCAATGACAAAATAACCACTTAATTATACATATTTTCCTGCGTTTAACGCCGATCAGTTACAAGTTAGTCTCTTCATTTGAAAATCAGGAATACACCCCAAGTCTCGTTGGTTGTAGCTGAGAATTTGACTGGATTTCATTCATTTCCGTCTTCAAGAACTTTCTTACATAATGGCTGTTAAAATGGAGAAAGAACAGCTAATGACAGACGTAGTCAAATGCTCACACTGAGGTTCCCTTGTCCCTGAGGGTGGTCACTTTGAGCATAAACCTCCTAGTGCTCTTGCGGTATCGCGGTTGGGTGAAGTAGAACAAAATAGGGTCCAGGAAACTGTTCATGCTGGCAAATGGCCTTGTGCTCTTATAGATGATTGCAAACAAGTTCCTCATCTCACAAGGGGCACTGGGCAAAGTACGCACCACCAGGTACAATGTTTTAGTCAGGTGGAAGGGCAGAAAGCTTACACAGAACACGGCCGCCACCACAAGGATCATCCTCACAGCCCTGTCTCGCTTCTCCCCCGTGGCCACCGAGACCCCGTGGTAGGACACGGGGCGGCAGAGGATGTGGGCCATCCTGCAGTAGCAGACCATCACGCCCAGAAAGGGAAGCAAGAAGCCGAGGAAGGTCAGAGCCATGCCGTAGGGATAGTAATCCACCGAGCGCTTCGGCGTGCTCAGGTCATAACACACAGTGCGGTTGCGCTGGATTCCTGTCGCAGCAAAGGTAAAAGTAGGAGCACAAAGGAAGAGGACCACCATCCACACCCCTGCGCAGATTCCCCACGCCATCCTTCGGCCGCCTTCCTTCAGCCACACAGCGAAGGGGTGGCAAATCCCAATGTAGCGATTCACACTGATGCAGGTGAGGAAGAGGATGCTGCCATGCAGATTACTGAAATAGGAGAAGAAACGTGTCAGTATCATTGGACTGCGCATCTTTATAAATGACTGATGACTTATAAGGAATTAATATGTGGTTGGGTGAAAACTAATAACTTTTAGCAAAATCTTCACCTCTAGAAGAAGCTTCTCAGTTGTCTTATTAACAAGAGTTTTTTTCACAAAGTATTAGCAGGAGATTTTGCTAAAAGCAATGAGCAATTAGCAATTTTTTTAATGCAGAGTTTCACTGTACTTTTAGTTCTTCTATTGTATTTGTTATCTATTTTTTGTAAATTGGATTCTGAGTCTGTAATCTATCTATCTATCTATCTATCTATCTATCTATCTATCTATCTATCTATCTATCTATCTATCTATCTATCTTTTCATGGATATAAACAATGGAAGATAAACTCATTTCCCATTCTCTTTACAAGTGGTGCAAATAAATGTGCCCAACTGCTAGATAGAGACTGATAGAGAAAATTAGCACTTTTTTCTCTTTAACACAGAACCACAATATACATATTCTCAACTACTTATTTTTTAGTAACTTAATACAGACGAACCACAAGTAACACCACAAGTCTCTGTATAGAGTGAAAATAAACCAAAATGAAGCCGATAACCTACCTGTAGAATTGAAACCTGACCAGTTTACAAGCCAACTCCCCAAAGGGCCAGTAGTCATGGCTGGCGTAGTTGTAGATGAGTAAAGGAAGTGACGTCACATACAGAAAGTCAGCTATGGCCAAGTTGAGCATGTAGATGTTGTTCCGGGAGATGTGGGGCCTCGTCCTCCATATCTTCAGTATGACGACGGCGTTGAGAGGAATGCCCAGCACAAAAACGATAATGTACACTGCAGGGAGTAAGATCTTCTTAAAGTCTTCCTTATATGTGCAGCGTAAGGAGGTGGCGTTGCTGAAGCTGCTGATAGAGATATGTGTGCTGTTTGGTTCTGATTCTAAATGGGTGGAGAGCAAGTCCAAAGTGATCGCTCTTGGGATTAGCGGCTCAGTAGGGGGGGAGTTGAGAAAATGTTGCATCTTCATATCCTGCAAGAGAGGCATAGGATGAAATGTTAAAACCAGGGTTGATATTTATTTTTATACAACTGATCAGTGCTCTGTTGTTCCTCTACAACAACAAACAACAAACTCTTTAAGAACTGATTCATTTAAAGTTCCTCTGAGGTCAGATGACTCCTCCATATTCAAGATACAGCAACACTCCACCAGAGGGCAGACAATATCTACATTGACCATAAAGAATATAGTGCAAACTAAAGCAAGTTCTAACTGTATCTGAAAGGTGAGCTAAACATGCTCGATTAACTTGCACGCTATGTCTTTCTTTTAGGGCCTTAAAAGATGAAAATGATTATTCTAATTTATCACCTTTGGTATTAAAACTGAATCCAATAAAATAAACAGACTAAATCCATTGCATCCCACACATGCCACAACATATTATACCTTTTCTCCAAAGATCTGCAACACTGGTAAACACGTTGACACTCTGAAAGGCTTGAAGCCGTAACTGCAGAAAAAGGTGGTTCTTCAAAAAAAAAAAGAAGTGGCTTTTTCCAAGCACATGACACCTTTATGGCTTTTATTTTTATGATATTTGAAAGAAACATTATTATTATTATCCTTCCAATTAGCAATTATGCACTGTGTGTTTGCAATCTAAATCACACTTAACTTTGTGATTGCGATGTAAAAAAGATTATTAGAGGTATTTGCAAGCTCTAATTGCCAATAGAAAAAACTAAATCAAGTACATCTAAAAGCCTGGGTGTATAAAATATGATACCTTAAATTGTGTCAAAACTCTTGGAATAAAAACCACAACAGTATGTCTGGACTCCTCCTCAGACCTCACACAGTCTAGAACAGAAAGGAATTAATGAAACAATCCTAAATAATGAAACCCCTCCAACATCAGACACATCCAAGTCTTCCACCAAGTCTTCCAGGGAAGCAAGGAGTTGAGCAAATGATTTACGTAAGCTGATAACTCCATAGAAGCATTACTCATGCCATTTCACAACATGGAATTTGTAAGGACAAGTGAGACATTTTAAAAACTGCCTGAGTTTGTGTGTTTTAAAACTTTTTCAAGAGGTCGTGGGTTCCTCAGGGCCCATCCCTCTGAGTGGGTGCAGGAATCAGTGACGTCTGACTTCAGGTTACCTGGCAATGCAGGAAGAGGCAAGAAGAAGTGTGCCAGTAGACCATAAATTGTCACGTCCATGAATTGTTACGTACAAAAAAAGGAGACAAATTTGGATTGAAAAGTTTCTACTAATACACTGGAGTTTAAAATATCTCTCCTTTCGACTAGTGTTAACCTGCAAATTTGCTCCTGATCAAAATACATTTACTGTAAATGTCCCCCCTTCTATTTGTGAAACAAAAGGGGTCAAGCACAGACTTAACACCCGATGTATTGTCCTCAATTCCAAAGAACAGGTTGCCACTAGGTCAGGCATGTCAAGTACAATGAAAGGAAATCATTTAATCTACATTGACTTGGAAAACAAGGATGAAAAGCATCCTGAGTCCAGCAGGATTTCCAACAATTATTCCAATAAATGACTGGTAAACAAATGGCGATTAAATATCAATGGAGATTCATTGACTGGAAAAGGCACAAGGCAATGCTTATCTTCCTCATTTATTATTAAAGGTGGAGATTTATGAGGAGCTGAAAACTGATTTGAAATTTAGAGATTCTGTTTTAAAATTACAACTACGAGATGTTATCTCATCTCTTTAACGACATAAAGGGATGACGTAGATTTTTATGTTTGCTCTATGATCCAAATGTCCTCGCTACCCTAAGGATTGTAAAATTATTTATGTTTAAATTTTATACATTTAAATATTTTGCATTTGCTTTGCCACCTTCCTCAGCCAAATCAGCTTTGCGAAAAAGGTCCTGATCTCAGCATTTATATGTGTCAAAACTTTTAATAAGATGTTTAAAATTAACCTTAACTTGCAGCAGCATAATCTCAATGTCAATTTGATTTGAGTTATTGTATTCACCAGGGAAGGCAACCCCATATAAAAAAGTTTCTATTTTTGAACAAAATATGTAGATGAAGATTATGTTAGATTTACTGGCAATCTCAACATTACAGAATCACTATTTTACATTATGTACTTTTTAGGTCTTAAAATTATTATTATTATTATTTAAATTGGAGTGGCAGGATTTCAAAATGTATGATTAAAAAGTATGTAATTTGCATTAAGACTTGTTCCATTTTTATCAAAATTTTTCATTAGACAATCTCTGAAATAAAGCTTTTCTTAATGCTTACAAGCCAAATCAGGTGACGAGACTAGAAGACCAGAGTTTATCCAGCCACGCCAAAAAAATCTTCACATCTCACTTAGTGAACTTCTGCAAAGAGAAGTCTAGTAGGATCACCAGGTCTCTATAATAATGGTTTATTTTAAGTATTTTAACACATTGTTTCTACCTGCGTCAGTATCTGTGGAGGGTTCTTTGTGTTTTGAAAGGAAGGTGTAAAACAAACAAGATGTAATCTGCTGTTTGTTTGGTTTCTTTTGCCAGTGTTTACAGTAAGCTTCACACGTATTCAAATGGAGACATTGACTGGAAGAAAACAAATACAGGACATAAACTCATGTTACACTGCCAGTTACGGCGCTGTGTTATTTCTGTGTGATGACCCAGTTTGCCCTCAGCAGAATCTTCATGTATTATGGGTGTTTCTGAAATCTGCAGCGTGTTTGTTTGATTTATATTGGGATGTTTCTGTTTTTCTAGGCCCTTCCTGAGATGACTTAAACCCAGGAAGGCTACAGATCCAGACTGGGTGTGCTCCAGGGTGTTAAAACGAATGTGCTGCAGAACTGGGAGAACATTTGTTGTACATCTGCAACTCGAGAGTTCATTAAGATGGAGGGCTGTAGGTGCACTACACTAACCACCAGTACAGGTGTTCCTCGGGGCAACGTGCTTTCGCCCGGTACGCAACCGATTTCAACTATAACTCTGATACACATACAGAATTTCTTTGGCGATGCTGCAAGTGTGTCATGTATAAAAGGAGGGAGAGCAGGTGGGGGAAGAACAGAAGTCTGGTGGGGGACTTTGTGGCATGTCGCAGGAGAAATAAACTCCAATTCGATACAACTAAAACACAGGATATAGTACTGGACCTTTGCAGGGTAACGCTTCCCTTCCAGGCAATTACCATAAATAGTTATGACATATGTGCTCAGCACATACAGTTACCTGGGTCTACATCTGGACAATAGGTTGAACTGGCTCCTAAATATGGACAATGTACACAGGAAAAAGGCAGAGCTGGTTGCATTTTGTGGTAATACTTCCCTCTTCTAATGTGAGCTCTAAGCAATTCTGTCGATTCAGTCGAATGTTTCAAATGTATCTCTGTTGGCAGAGTAATGCAAGGAAGACGGATCATTGGTGGAACGCAGGATTTATTTCCGTCTACATAAACTCTGTGATGCACATGTACATGTGTATTGGTGATTTTGATTATGACATTTGACAAAATGTAATGTTTATTGCTTGTTTCATAGTTGGTGACTGTATGATGTAAAGCCCTTGGAACTGCATTGTTGCTGAAATGTGCTACGCAAATAAAATTGACATAAAATTGTCTCAACATGGGCCACATATGATGGTTATGTGTTTGCTCTATGATTAACCTTTTTGAGGTCACGTTTAAAATTGTCTACATGTGTTTTCTGTAAATCATTAAGCAGAGCGACACAAATTTTAAGAAAAGGTACAATCAATGACTTTCTAGCTTTTTTGGTTCATAATTAATTTTTATAATCTATATTAATATTTAACTTTGTTTAAACAGCCTCTTAATGTGGAAAAATGAGCCCACATACGCACAAAGTACCAAATGCACCATCATTCACTTCTTGTTTACTTCTACATACAGCCATTTAGCAGATGTTTATTATGCAATAGCACAACACAGAGGAGAGTAATATTCAGCTTTGTGTTTAGTAATAAGTCCTTACATCAGCATGAAGGGTTTAATCACTTTTCATGACAGATTACAATAGGAACAAATAGAGGAGTACAAAATCAGTGCTTCTCAGGCTTAGTAGTTTTAGCCTGTAGATTCGGCAGAAAGAATGACCAAATCTACATTTGACAACGTTACTATCATAGAGGAAAAAACAAAAGTAATCCTGAGGCTGGGGCTGTGATATCAGGCAGCATTACAGGAAGAAATTGAGTGATTTATATGGGTGTGGTTAGAGTAAACATTTGCATTTCAATATTTAGCATAAAGTACACATAAGAAATTTAAGGCAGAGTTAGAATCTTATCCCAATTAATTTAAGATCTGTTGATCTGATGTTTAATGTTTTCATTTTGTAAAGCATTTTGAATTCTCTCATTGCTGCAATGAGCCACACAAATAAACTTGTCTCGCCACAAGACGACATCTATACCTTATCAGAAAATACAATAAAATAGCTACAACAGAGAAAACTTCAATAAGAAAACAACATGAAGTGTGTAAACATGTGCAGCAATAATAAGCTAATTTAAATAACTAGTCTGAGGCACAGCAATTCTGAACAATTAAACTTAAAATAAAAGTACCGATTTGTGAACCATAATCATCTAGTCAGCTAAATAAACCATTTCTACTCCATCAAAATAATGTGCTTTCTCATAAAAGTAGCTTTAGTTTTCTCAAGGATAATAAGATAATTTTCCTCTTATTTTGAGAAAGTGGATGGAAAACATTCATGGTAGGAGTGCTGTTGTGAGTTTTCACTAAACCAAAACTCATGTAGCTAATTTGATCAAGGACGAAAAAGCATTATTCTGTGCATCTGTGCTGTTATAATTACTGCTTTCAGCCTCGAACGCAAGACTTAAAATTCAAAGTTCAGCTCTAATATTCAAAGTTCAGCTCTAATATGCTAATTGAGTCTTCTGCTCTTTCACCCACACAAAACAAAACCTGCAAATGAAAACACCGGAACGTGCAGGATTGTGGGGGATCCACAAGAGTCATGTCTGGAGGGTAATATCACAAATCAATGCCAGGGTCGCTTCCTCTCACTGAACTCTGTTGACCCCTACCATCCACTTATAAATACTCTTACTGGAGTCCTGCTGCTGCAGTGCATACTGTACACTTTTGAGAGTTGCCTGCAGGCACAGCTCCGAGTGACGCACATTTATTTTTAAACCAGAGTTGCAAGTGTGGGAGAAGCAAGTTAGTACAAATACGGCAGATTGAAGACTAAACATAACCGGGTGGGAAATGCAGTGCTTTGTTCTGTTTAGATTACTAAGCATGTGGTTGCATTAGAATCATGACTTTCAAACTTTGACTACTGGAAAGTGAGACAATATTAAAACCATCTCCAAGATCTGCAGCAGACCTTTCAACAACCAACAGACAAGGTGGTCAGACTACAAAACAAATGTACATTTGAAGCAAAGCATTCAATTTGTAAAACCTTCTGCCAAAACCAACATACATAGGCGTACGATACTTCAGCAGCCACTCCTTCCTCTAACCAGTTGCATCATGCGTTATCTATTAAACAACAGACAAGTAAGGCCACAAAAATGACGACCTTGAGCTCAGAGACTCTGTTTCTCTGTAATTTCACAGAGCCAGAAATGTAAATGACCAGAAGGGGAGGACAAAGAGGTCATTAGAGCAAGCCAGGAAGTCTTGGCCTTTACTGACTTTCCTCTGTTCCTATTAATCTTGACTAAACAACACTGCTACGCACTCCCTGTCACACATGTGCTGTCTTTTCTTAATCTACATAAAGCTGACATACAAAAACACTCTAAAAATGCGTAAAAGACTCATTTATGGCTATTTATGACTATAGTAATAATCAAATAAGCAAATGAAACCAGACCCTCGTCTGCATGCGGCACATGCCTCCGCTTCTTGTTTCAATCAGAAAAACAGACACCCTGATTAGACCAGCAAACACTGTGCTGGTAGTGGTGAGGGTAGTTCATGTAGGCTTTATGCAAGACAGTTTAAACGAATCAGCAGCTCCATAAATAGACAGACAGGTGACGAGGAGGGCTGGGGTGCTGAGACGGGCACACTGCTTACCAAATGTCATCAAAGTAATAAAACCATTCCTAGCTTTGCCAAAAGTGTCAGCAATCACTTCCAAGTAAGATGCACATCTGCTTTTCCTGTTTTCGTTGGACTGAGAGACAGCATGAATTGTTTCGCTGTTAAGGACTAAATTTAAAAGCATGAAAATGCATTCTAGGTAATATGTATAATGAACTCCGGACAAGAAACTACAAATGATCAAAGTATGTGTGGACAGGTCACAATGATGCCTGTACTGCGATAATCAACTTTCTGCACCTCTGGTTAATTTTCAGTAGGATATTGTGCTCATTTCCTGCAGAGATTGGGGAGAAATTGGATTAATTTGTTATAATTCACTCTAATTACTTGTTGACATGCTTCTCGGCCCAAATCAGTTCTAACTGACACGAGGCACAAGTATCAATACAAGAAAATCAGATGCTAGTTGTCTTTCAAATATTAAAAGATTTATTTTCATTTTAGGCCCAATAACATAGCATACATGGGAAACGGTGCCTTTTGCTTCTTTTAAAACCAGCAGTCTTAAAAAAGATGTTGATAAAGTAAATGTTTGGGGTTGTATTTAAGTGGATGGCTTGGACATTTAAATCAGCACCCAAAACAAAGTCTCCTTTCAGCATGTCTTACTTAAAAGCACAGTAAATCAGCTTGTTATTTAAAATGGCTACACTCAGCTATACATCTATGACTCTAAGATCCAAAACCAAAGGAAATAACCAAAATCTAAATAAACACTGAAACATATTTTAAAACTCAAATTACCTTTTCCAATATAAATAGAGACTTGGGAAATGATCAAATCAAATTCCATGATTTTCCAGACTACATCAGAAACCTTAAGAAGGTTGCATTTTAGGATTTTTTTTAAATCAGTATGTTTACTTTGGACTTTTACAGCTTTTATACATTTTTGCATGTATACATGCACAAAATCATTTGGCTCCTCTTCTCTAAATTACAACACATTTAAAATGTGTTCAGACATGCCGTGCAGTGGGTGTGACCCTGGTGTATTCATCAGCAGAGAGCACACACTTATTTCTTAGAATCTAATGTCTAACGTTTGTTGTATGGTGAGTTCACAGGAATAACCTCGAGACATACTTCTTTAAAGAAAGTGCCGTCTACTAGTACATAGCCCTGCTTTGTGGAAACCATCATGTCAAACATCAAACTTATTGCAAATGACAACAGAACTATCTGGATAAGCTGTTCACAGTGCTAAGTCTTTACAATTGCTTTTAATCTAAAGCAGATCTCTCTGATCCAACAGAAAATTAAGTATTTAGCTATTTAAGCATTTATGCGTTTTATTGGACAAAAACTCTAATAAAAAGTGCATTGGAGTGGAAATGCATTTTTTTCACATCGATTGATCCACTGACACACTGATACTCAGTTCTTACGCTTAATGCGTTTGATAAATAGATTGCTTTTTAGCAAAATTGAGCAATTTGCTCTGCGGCTGACTGGTGAATCTCTGGAAATAACAAGACACGTTACTGACTTGCTGATAGTCCACAAATATTTTTGTCCATCATCTTCTGGGAACTTGTTTTTATTTTCCGTCTTAATCACTATTGTTCAGAATGTAATCTAGCTGTAAAAACATGTTTGCCTAACTTCTGCTGCTGAGGGTTGCTGTAGCTTTTCTATAAACACATTTGGCCAGACACACAGCTTATCAGAGGCTTAACGGGCTTCCAGATAGATGCTGTGTGGTTGATGTTGTCATGAGGCTGCTGCAGAGACAGCAGAAAAATGTGAAAGCAAAGTGTGCAAAAAGAAAAAGAAACTTTCTTTAACTTTGACTCTGTCTGCTTCCTCAATCCATGTCTGACAGACAGTCTTGGAGAACTAAACCAACTTTTGTTCTTAGTCGTCATTGAAGACTATAAATCTACATAATGGGCTTGGTTTAGGAACATAACCTAAGACAATTTACTCACATTTTAGGATAGACACTATTCTTTTTCTCACATTTGCAGTAATTTAGCGCCTTCACACCAGAGCTGCATTATATTCATCCACATCTCCCAGACAAAACCCCCCACAGAAGCCCAATGGCTGCCAAGCAGAAACCAATCTTCAATAAAATCACATCTTGCAAGCCAATGTTTCCCACAGTGCTTGCCAAGTTCTTAACATATGTTAGCCTATGTAAACTACTCACAGATACAATTTGCATTGTGAAAATTTATCTTCAATAAACCCCATCTTATTGTTATAATGAAACACCCAAAAAAATATAATATAATCTGAAAATCTTGCATGTGTTTATGCATTGAAAGCATTTAGAATGCAAGAAATACCTAAATAATCAAATTATTTCATATGGGAGAAAAAGAATAAAAAGTTTTTGAAAGATCTAGTTATTTTAGGATGACTATTTCAAATTCCTTAACGCTCTTGGAATTCTTGCAAATTTTATTATTCACTTCTGCCATTACTCTCCCAGATTCCTAATAAAAATACTAACATTTACGTGTAGCTTTCTGCTCTGCATTCTTTCTGGGTTACACAGAAATATCTCTGTTTTGTGAACACTACATAGAAGAAAGACACTCATCAAGGCTATGGAAGTTACTAATAATCTTCATGATGTTTTTTTTGTTTTTTTCTGCATTGCATTTTAGTCATTTATGAGGATTGTGGCTAAATGGGAGGGGTAATCATCTTGCAGTAGGAAAGTTGCAGGTTTAATTGGCTAGAAATTGAAATATCTAGAAAAGTGCTATGTAAGTCAATTTACTACAAGTTATTGTATTTTTAGAACGTGGCTTAAGCATATGAGTCACATTTCAACCAGTCAAGCAGTTAAATAAATAAATAAACATCATGAGAAGAACCTGAGATAATTGTATGGCGACATTCTTGTGTAATTTTTTGGCTTGATTTTACTGGCTGACCTTTAAAGCTTCATTCCATTCTCAGGTCATTACACTTTTATGTCTAACGTCTGAACTTATAGCGCTCGCTAAATAATGAACTCTCTTTTACCTAAGACTAGGGATTAGGTTCTCACTGAGAGAGACTATTCTGTACAAAATGCCATCATCTTACACAAATAAGTTCCAGTGTTCAACATAACCCTTGAACATTTTTTTTTATTTACACTCTAAGCACAAACTTTAAAATATGTTGTTTGGATTTTGGGTAATAGACCAACACAGAATAATCGAAAACTTTGTTAGTTTTTTTCCCACAAAAAACCTAAAACGTGTGTCAGCTGTACACGCCCCTTTATTCTTGTACTTCTAAATAAAATCCAGTTATTAAATTCTGTTTAGTCTCAGTGTAAATCCAGGCAGAAAGGTCAAAAGTGAGAACGTGGTGGAAAAGTTGAAGTCAATTTATACGTATTCCTTTATGCATGTTACTTTTACTCTCAGTTTCTAACGCAATAAAATAATCTCCCATAAAAACACTTAATATTTAACCACATGCAATTCACCACTGGCAACACTTACGCATTAATTGTTTGGGGGTTATTGTTTTGTTTTGTCTTAGAATCAGGAAACTTCTTCTTTACAAGAAAAAAGAAGTAAGTAACTAAGCAGAACTTACCCTGAACAGCCTCAACAAGAACTCGAACTATCCATGAAGGAGCGATTTCTTCGTTCTCGAAGTTCCTCTGAATCACAGCGTGGAGCAAAATCGACGCTTAAGACGAATCAGTGTGAAGACAGTGTGAGCCGCAGTGAGGGAGAAAGAGGCAGGTCTCCTATTTGTCTTTCTCTCCCGGACGTACCTGCCTGCCTGCTGCACTTCGCGCTTTGTTGTTTGTGCACCACGACGTGAAGCAGCGCGCGCGCTTTCTAGGAGTTACGACACCGTTCAGCAAGCACGCGGACAGCCTCTCAACTTAAACATGACCCTAGAGATACACTTTTTAAGACGGAAGCCAAATACTTTTAGAGATGTTCCTTTGTTTGGCTGGTCTGAAGCAAAGGAACCAGAACAAGACACGTTACAGCGAATTTGTTCCCATCGAGCAGCTTGAGGAACCAGGAACGTACTGAGTGGGTGGTGATTGGGGCCGGAGCCCCTTACAATTTACCTTTGACAATAGACAGATTTGTTTTTAGGCACTGTAGCAGAGATCTACCAATTTAAAACTACAAAAATAATAATAATTGTAACTAAAAACAAAGAAATGATTAAAAGTTTTGGTCTCAGGGTCAGCCATGTACGTATGTAGTTTATGCTCTAGACCTGTAATTCATACTATTATAACTCCAGATAAATGCAGCTATAACAACAGACAGTGGAAACTGAGGTGGAAACAAAATTAGCTTCACAAGACTGCAACAGGCAAAGAAAAGAGCACAGCCCAGATTATTTCAGATAATACAGACATACAGGATGTTACCAAAATGAGTTTGGTTTTTCTTATCTTGCCTGATCCTATCTGCTGCTTCTCCCTGGTCAGTTAATATTCCAGACTGCACAGAGGAAATAACCCAGAAACACATTAGCATTACTTTCACTTAATGCAGCATTCACAGGGGCAGAAGAAGTAATGATATGCAGATAGTAAAAAACATGAATTTCCTGCATCTCTTTAACATCAGCATGTTGCATGTTTTTTTTTTTATTAAAGAAGGAATTCAGCACATATAGCAACATTACACTAAAGAACCTTGTGAGAATATTTAGAATGGACCACATTCATGATACTAAGTTATGGTACTAGGTCAAAGGTCACATGTGGCTCTTCAGGCTATCCAACATAGCTCCCAATAACTCTGATGCTAATAATTTTAACATGCATTCAATGTATTCATACAACATATGACAGTAATTAATAATCCTTTTTTATTAGTTGTCCAATCACTAAATGCCTTATTTTCTGTAATTATAACATGAAATGTAACCATTCAGAAAAATGAATAAATTTTCTCTTTGTAAAAGGTCGATATTTTTTTTGTTCTGAAATCCAATTACAGAAATGAAAAAAAAAACTTCTCTATAATATGAATTGAATGGACTTTAAAGAGGTGATGTGATTTTACATCTGTAGACAAATTGTATTTGGTGAAGACATAAATGTGTGTGGGATTTGTAAAGGGAGCTAACCTTTAACCCCTGAGCTTCACCCTTTAAAGGTTATGTTCAAATAGTGCAAGGCTGCAGAGTGATTTATGGAAAGCTGACTTCTTTGTGCTTGATGTTGTTGTTTCTGCACTTCAAACACTTCTAATTGGTAATAAGATCTGTTTTTATTGTAGTTTTTTTGTAATCTCCCGTCTTTTACTTCAGTTTCCTTTCCTAATTTCATAACATTTCAATTGTCTTTCTTTTCTATCTTTCTTATTAAACATTTGTCATTTTTTTGTAGCCCATAATTACTCCAACATTTTGACTAAAATTTCCTGGATGGAAGAAAGCACAACATCAGTGAGTCTTTTTAAGTTAAGCTAAAAGCAATCTGAGGTAGAACTTGTGCTGGGTCACCAAATCATCAGCCATGTACAGGATAATTGTAAAATTGGTTGGTGTTACTTCATCTCGTGACGTTAAAGGAACTGTCAGCAGTTGTGAAAAACACAATTCTCATTTATCTTATTATTGCTTCATCTTATTTGTTTTGGCTGTAAAAGAGCTTAGTTTGATCATTTCCAATGCGTGTCTGTCATGGTTTTATGTCTGTCCGTGTTCAGCCTCTGTAAAGCACCTTGTGTCATACTTGGCTGTGTGAAAAATGGTCAGTAAGTAAAGTTTGATTGACATCAGTTTGTTAAAAAAAAACACCAGCAAAGTTCAGTACATGCTTCAGAAAAAAATCAAGTTAGTGTTCATCTGCTGCATTGTGCTGTGCAGTTAAATTAATTCTGGCCTCATTTACTAATCGTATTCAGTGGTTTCATTGCACCGTTAAATATATCGAAAACAAGATCCTTCCATCTGTTCTTTAGAGTCCTGAAATACAGGTGAAGCATATTGGAGACATAATTGTGATGATCATTGAATGTTTGGGGAGTGAAAAAGTAAAAACTAAAAGTTATCCGCTTGTTACTCAACTCTTTAATTGTTGCTTAATGATAATTGAGTAACTCTGTGTTCTTAGTGCCTTTGTCCACAGTGCTAGAGGGCAACCAAGTCATAACCAAGTCTACCGCTTTTTAACATTTTTTATCAATGTCATTATTGCCAAACTTGTCAGCAGTTAAATCTGGAGTCGCCACTTTTAGATTTAATTTCTGACTCAGTAAGTGTGAAATTGATTTCACACGCAAGAGGAGTGGGCTTCCACTTTCCACAGCAGTATGATTATGAAGACAGACAATTTCCTCTCTTTGTCCGTCACTCTTTAAATGTCAGTGTATCGAGCTGCTGTAAAGCTGTTTATTGGTCTCTATTGACTCTGTAGATTAAATTACAGCTCCCTAACTCACAGTGTGTGTGTGTGTGTGTGTGTGTGTGTGTGTGTGTGTGTGTGTGTGTGTGTGTGTGTGTGTGTGTGTGTGTGT